>WBNM01011728.1:0-61334 GCA_013399055.1 Ramphastos sulfuratus | reverse complement strand
TGCTCCCTCCCTGGAGGTGTTCAAGGCCGGGTTGGACAAGGCCTTGAGTGACCTGTACTAGTGGGAGGTGTCCCTGCCTATGGCAGGGGGTTGGAACTAGATGATCCTTGAGGTCTCCTTCCAACCTTACCATTCTATGAAAATTCAGGGGGTTTGCTTATGGATTCTTTATCTGCTTTGTAATTTCTATCTGTAACTCTCTTTCCAAACATAATTCTGTTTTTTTTTCTCCAATTCGTTTGAGAGCTTCACTCTGTCAGCTCTTTAAACCCACGACATAAACCTTACCCCAAAGTTTGCTTTACCTGCAAGATGAGTTTGGAGGATGGGCCGGGGGGGGTTAGAAGGAAAGTGGTTAGTGAGGTTGCTCAGCAGAGAGGAGAAAAGCCAGAAGCTGCTATACAGCCCGAGGCGCTGTGCCCCAGACTGTGTTATCTTTGTTTTGTATTCTTAAACATCTCAGCAAGCCTATGAGTGAATTAGACATCACCATTGTTTCCTTTTCACAGCCTATAGTATAATTTTCTCCATTAAAATATTCCAATTAGCCTTAAACCAGCACGCATGGTATGGCACATGCATGCCATGACTAGTTCTTGCTGGGGCCTGTAGTTCTGGTTGTAGCTCAAGATCCCCAGTAGGCTTTTCTCGTGTGTTTGTTTTGTTTTTTTTTAACGTGTGTGTTTGGTACAAGATGTACTTTCTATATGCATATGCTTCACTTTTCTGGCAAGCTTTCTGACAATTGCTCAAAATTTCCTTTAGGGTATCCACATTTATGTCAAGATTGAAAGGGAATTCAGAGGCAGGCAAAACCCTTGGAGGAGTTAGCTGTTGCAGATAGTTTAGGAAAAGAAACAAAGTTATATATTAAACCAGTTATGTCTTCAATTAAACTTGAAAGCCTAACAAATTTTGCTTTTTTGTATTAACCATTAGACACTCGTATATCCATCCTGAGATAAATGTGGGCTTTTAAATTTTACCACCCTTGCCATTGCTGGGTACACTGGATTTAATACCCACTTACACTTGCATGCCTGAGTTGTATGTATGGCTATTGTCTTTGTAAAAGCATTCATGAAACATTTGTAGGAGCATATGCCATCCCCATCTCTTTTTTCCTCACAAAATTAGATGGAGAATTTGCATGTGGATATATTAAAGGCCACAAACACACAGAAACATCCAGGTTGGAAAAGCCCCTCAGGATCACCAAGTCCAACCTAGAACCCTACTCTACAAGATTCACCTTAAACCATATCCCTAAGCACCACATCCAAACTACTTAAACACATCCACCTCTATCTACACTCAACCACCTCTATCTACACTGTATAGAAAATGTGCACATTTCTACATTGTGTAGAAAATATTGGCACTGTTCCTACAAATCCTTTAGTCCTGTAATAGGTTAAGGAACTTCTCCCCCCTCCATGATTAAAATTTACCAGAGCAACTCAGACTGCTTGGAAATAAGATAAAACTATATTTATAGCAAAGCTAAATTTACAAGTATTTATACAATACATTTACATGGTATTTACAGTTATATACAACTTAGAAATAATACAGAAATCCAAATTTGCCTCCCAGGCAAAGAAAAGAAGCCCAGAAGGGGGCTCAAAGCCACTCTCTCTCTCCTAGACAGAAAACTAATCAGCAAAGCTTACTTGTTATCTGTTAGCCAAGGTTAATGGAAGGTATTAGAGTGGGACAAAGGAGAAGTGAAGAAAACGAGGGCTCTGAAGCAAAAGAGGGCAAATTGTTTATACTTTGGCTTTTAATCCCTTTTAGCAGACCAATGAATGATACAACCTTTATCGTTATTTTCTTTTTACAACCAGTGATCTAATTTCTCTCATTAGAATATTCCAGTTAGCCTCAAATCAGCACAGATCCATAGTTGATAAATATATTCTGGATAAGAAGAGGGAGAGGGATATGCATCTGTTAAATATGTTTGAGCATGAATGTAGTAAGCAGGGAGAAAAAAAAAAACCAAAGGAGTGGCTGATGATAGGGAGGGTTAGGGGCGGGGAATAGTTATTGGATGAAATTTAAACACTTATGAAAAAACTGGCTGAGCAACCAGCCTTAATGCCTTCAAGAGCCTTTTTTCCCCCAATAAACATAAGCTGGTTAAGACAGGCATTAAAATGCTGACAATAGGTGAGGTTCTCCTAGCCTTAGCTGTATTTCTTTTAGTTTTGAAGTTCATAAAGTTGCAGCGAGTACGGAGACGGCTTCCTCCTGGACCAATCCCTCTCCCAGTATTTGGGACCTTGATACAGCTGAACTTTCAGTTTAATCGTGATCTCCTCATGAAGGTATTTATTTTCAGATACTCCTAATTGCTTAGAAGTCTCTGTAATTTCCCATTTCTCCTGTTCTTTGCTGTTTTAAAACATCCTCTCCCCCAACTACATTGGTAACATACTGTATTTGTTAGCTAGCTGCTGTGATAGCACACTAAGTTTGGTTTAGAGCTGCTGGCTTGGTTGGCAAAATAAGAAAAAAGTTATTGCAGCATAGTTTGCCAAGCTAAGAAAACTTGTACTGGAAGTTCTGAATGTGTAAAAATCATTCTGACACTTTAACTTGCCACCTTTCAAAGGTGATTTTGACAAATTCATATGAAACTTGGTATCCTTCCGCTACCCCTTAACATTAACTTTGACAAATTCGTGTGAAGCTTGATATGATTCAGGATTAAATACCTTTAGAGGGGTGAGAGATCAGATTTGCAGTTAGGGGAAAAAAATACTATTTGGAAAAAAAAATCACTTTTGCAGCACAGGTTTTTAGCTTTCTGAGCTCTGGCACTCTCTTGTTGGAGCAGTAAATGGATACTTCAAATGCAGTATGGGTGTATACATTTATTTGTACTGCCAGCATCTAAAACCACCCCGTAAACCTTCTCTTAGATGGTTTTTGAGCTGTACATCTGCACCCAAAGCTACCCCTGCCTCATTCTTTTGGTTCTTGCCATGCTTTCAGAATTCTCAGTAGACAACCCCAATGGCTTCTGTCACTGGTATGGACAAGGCACACTGATTATTCCAACTAAAAGGCAAATTCAGATTGGAAATAAGGACACTGCAAGACAGAATGGTCTTACTAGGATATTTAGACACTAGAATCCAAATATCTAGTATCTAAATATCCAAATGGGTAGGGGAAAATAAGACAGTAACTGCTCCAGTCTCTACAAGCTACTTACTCCTCTGGCATTTTCCTGTGTGACCTGCACTACATTATGGTCCTGCTTGGGCAAGGGGGTTGGACTAGATGACCTCTGGAGGTTCCTTCCAACCCCTAACATCCTGTGATCCTGTGATTTCTGTGTTCCTTCTGCAACACTTTACCAGCACAATTGATAGAAACCCTGTTGAAAGAAATTAATTTATGGAAAACATCCTTTATCACATGAATCATTGTGAACTGAGCCTTGGCTTATATTCTTATTATAAAAGACACCAAATGTTTCCTGGTGTAAATATGTGGCTCTGAAAAGCTGGAATATTCAGTTGTTTCCACCAGTGAGTGCTGGAAAAGGCATTTTTGCTTCTCAGAGCTAATTGCAGTCTTGTGGGAAAGATGGAGAACACCATTCCACCTTAGGGCTGGTCCTGCAATCAGTGTGAAAACAGGTTCATCCTTGTTTGCAGCATGTGGGATTTCATCCATGCTTTCCTGGCTTCTCTCCCATCTACAGCTGGCAAAAGTTCATGGCAACATATTCACCTTATGGTTTGGATGGGCCCCAGTGATCATACTGAATGGATATCAGGCAGTTAAGGATGGTATGACCATGCACCCTGAAGATGTTTCTGGGAGGTTAGTGTCTCCTTTCTTCAGAGCAATGGCCAAAGGAAAAGGTGAGGACTTCTTGCTACAAATATTGCGCAGAATTATCATCTTGAGAAACTGTAGCTCTTTTGTAGCTTGCAATCATTTCCAAAGATGCCACAGCAGCAGGGTTTGTCTATGAGAAATGACAGCCGGGTGAGCTGCAAAGTAGAGAGGGCTGAAATAGCCTTTGGATAATAGGAGGAGCAAAAGACCAGCAAAACAAAAGTGATTCATAATACCTTGTGTGAAATATTAAGTGGAGCAGATTCAGAGATGATGAAATGAGGCAGTGGTAGGTTGTGACACCGAGAAGCAGAGCAAGGGCGGGAAAGAGCATACTTCTCTGTGCTGGACTTCCTGCCTCCAGCCATTACATTTTCAGTTGAAAAGTGAGCTTGCTGGTGGGGTCTTCTTCCCAAGCCCTTCTTTTTGCGACACCTAGAGGATCAGTGCACTTCTGTTTCAACCTTGCTGTATGTATGTCCCCAGCCATACGGGAAATTCCCAAACTGATTTCCACAAACACATACGTTATGAAACAACTTTTATTTTATCTGGGGCCTCAGCTTTTTCTAAGAAAAGCTAATTCCCTAAATATATCTCATTTTGAATTTGTTTGTCATTGGTGACTCTTATATCACATTAAAGATCCTGTCAGTGTCTGATGTTTATTTCTCCTGAAGATCTTTGTCACAAAGCCCAAGTACAGAACTTTTCTACCCTGTGGACAGGAACTTTTCTCCGTGACTGTGGGCAGTCAGGTGAGGTCCAAGCATAGAAGAGAGGGAGGCAAGAAGACACCTTAGAAAGTGTCTTGAGAAGCAGCTGCTGCACTTTCTGAGATAATTGGTGGTCTTGGAACAAGTTTAATCCTGCAAGTCATCTTGTTAGCAAGTTGAGTTTGTCCATGTTAACCTTGCCCACATGCTTACAGTCCACAGCTGTTCCTTTGTGTTCATAGGCAATGTGATAGTCCTTGTCTATAAGGCNGACTAGGGGCAATGGGTTTAAACTGAGAGAGGGAAGATTTAGACTAGATGTTAGGAGGAAGTTCTTTACAGTGAGGGTGGTGAGGCACTGGAACAGGTTGCCCAGGGAGGTTGTGGCTGCTCCCTCCCTGGAGGTGTTCAAGGCCAGGTTGGACAAAGCCTTGAGTGACCTGTACTAGTGGGAGGTGTCCCTGCCTATGGCAGGGGGTTGGAACTAGATGATCCTTGAGGTCACTTCCAACCTTACCATTCTATGATTCTATAATAAATACTAGCAGGGTAAAGAACTCTTCTTTGAATGGATGCAGGGATTATGTTGGCAACGGGTCACACCTGGAAGCAGCAGAGGAGGTTTGCGCTGAGGACTCTGCGCAACCTTGGTCTGGGGAAAAGAGGTCTAGAGCACCGAGTTCAAGAAGAGGCCCACTACCTGGTAGACTTCTTTGCAAGTATGAAAGGTATCTTTCCAATAAATACTGATTCATTTTTTCTTGTTAGCCTGATGTCTTCAGTGCATTAGTTCTCTGTCCTGCTCTGAAAGCAAAAGCAGCTCTGCTCCACGAGAGAGTATGCACAGTCTAGTCTTGCAGTGTCTGTATGGAATGGAGAGTCCAGACTCCTCTTGTTCAAAGTTATTTAAAAAACTACTGCAACTGAGAAGCAAAACCTCCCAATTCAAGAGGGCCATAGAATTGCTGGAGAGAGTCCATCACAGAGCCACAAAGATGATTAAGGGAATGGAGCATCTC
This sequence comes from Ramphastos sulfuratus, assembly GCA_013399055.1. Lineage (NCBI taxonomy): Eukaryota > Metazoa > Chordata > Aves > Piciformes > Ramphastidae > Ramphastos > Ramphastos sulfuratus. Next base: position 55,741 of record WBNM01011728.1, on the reverse strand, counting down.
TCATGATGAGAGCCTGAAGGAGCTGGAGCTCTTTAACTTGGAGAAGAGAAGCCTGAGGGGTGACCTCATTCGTGTTTATAAATATGTAAAGGGTGAGTACCGGGAGGTGCCTGAGCCTGGCTCTGCTTGGTGATGCCCAATGACAAGAACAAAGGGCAATGGGGGAAAGTTGAACCATAGGAAGTTTCATGTAAATGTGAGGAAGAATTGTTTTCACTGTGAGCGTGAGAGAACACTGGAACAGGCTGCGCTGGTGGGGTGTGGACAATGGCTGGATGTGTTCCTGCGTGATCTGGTATAGGAGACCCTGCTCTGGCAGGAGGGTTTCTAGGTCCCTTCCAGCCCCTGACATTCTGTGATTCTGTAATATTATTTCTATTTTTCCCTTTCCCAAAGAAGGGTCAAGCAGAGCAGATTTCTTAGAGCTGAGCCCAGCTGGATTTAAAATATCTGCAAGAATGGAGACTTCACCATCTCTCAGGGTAGCACGTATTTACGTCCTTTCTGAGTAAGGCTGTCTCTTTTCTTATTGTCCTCCTCTCAGATTCCCTTTGACCACAGTGCTCTCAGTCATTGCTGTGCTTGAGTTTTGAATTTTCCAGACAGCAAATGTGCATAGATTTCCCCCCTGCCCCCATTCTCACCTGTAAATTTGGATTATCATATTAAAAGGTCACAGCATGTCAGGGGTTGGAAGGGACCCAAAGAGATCATCGAATCCAGTCCCAGACATTACCAAATATTTTATATATCTGGCATTTCTTCAGGGATTGTGAGATTGCACCATGGTTGTAAAGAATCAGATTGATACTAGAATTGTGTAAGAAGATTGCTGCTTGTCTCTGAAATGCAATGCTCTCTCGAAAGTTCTTTGGGTAATCTCTAGCATTGTCTCATTTCACTAAAGCAGAGAGGACACATTAACAGCGACATTCCTTCTTCTGGTGGCAGGGAAACCGCTGGATCCGTCTTTCTCTCTCATTCATTCCGTCTCAAATGTCATTTGTGCTGTTGTCTTTGGACATCGCTTCTCCAGAGACGATGAAACCTTCCATGAGGTGATTAGAGCCACGGAGCGTCTATTCAAATTTGGAGGCAGCTTTATTCATCACGTAAGTAAACGATTTGTGGTCTTCCGAATAAGGCAGGACGCAAGAAGTGCAGTCTGGCTGTAGCTAACCTCCGCTTTGGGCTGTGGCAACAACTGCTGCGGCACGTCCAAGTGAGGACAGTTTGCGACGGCTTTGCCTCTTCCTTCCCGCTCCTCTCCACTGGAGGGCAGGATCTCACTTTTTAAACGCCTGAATACAGTTCATTGCAACTGAGTACGGGAATAATTGAATGCTAGAATACAGTTAATTCTAATTACAATCGTTCAAATTCGGCTTGTGGTTGAGCCAAACGTCTGCGGAACTCTGGATCTTACTACCAGCACAGCTGGAAATTAATGCTGTGCTCTTTCCTGACTTGAAACTGTAACCATGGGCTTTGCCAGAATATTTTAGTGATGATGCCAAACCCACATGCTAATATGAGTATTACCTTCTCTTTTTAGTAGGCCTTGAGTGCATTTTCTAGTGGTAGATACTTGTGATACCTCTTGTGTGTCACTCCTGCAGCTGTATGAAATCTTTCCCTGGCTGATGTGCCGCCTCCCTGGTCCTCATAAGAAGGTGTTGTCTTGCTATGATGTCCTGAGCTCGTTTACGAGGAGAGAGATCAGGATGCACATGGAGCGTGGGATACCAGATGAACTGCAGGATTTCATTGACTTTTACCTGGACCACATTGAAAAAGTAAGTATTTGTTCTGCCTGATCACACATTGATGGGAAATAAGGTGAAAGAGACCTTTAACTGGTCTCTTAAAACTGGAACAAAGCTGCCAAGGGATGTTGTGGTGTCGTCTTCTCTGGAGATATTCAAAACCTGCCCAGATGCGTTCCTGTGTGACCTACTCCAGGAGATCCTGCTCTGGCAGAGGATTTTCCTAGATGATCTTTCAAGATCCCTTCCAACCTCTAAGGTTCTGTGATTCTGTGAGTAAATCATCCAATTTGAGCCCTTCTATCATGATGTCTTGCCTTTCATAGCCATCCCAATACAAGTACAGTAACTGAGGACTTGAGAGATCCTTTCTAGTTATTGATATGCTAAAGAACCTTACAAACTTTCATATATGAACCTCTATATCTTATCATTTGCAGTCCAAAGATGAGCCCAGGTCTACATACAATGAAGACAATATGGTTTGTTCTATCAACGACCTTTTCTTGGGTGGATCAGAGACAACAAGCACCACTTTGAACTGGGGACTGCTCTACATGGTGACGAATCCAGACATCCAAGGTGAGTGGATAAGCATGTCACAAATATCTCTAATGCAACAGAACATCCAAGGTGTAGCATTTCCATAGATCAGAGATTATTCCTAGGCACTGATATGTGGCTAGTGGCACGTGGAGCCCTTTGTGCTGGTAGACCTGCACTGGGCACCATTGGTAGACCCAGAGTGTCTACATAAAGGCTCTTACAATAGTCACAAGCATCAAGCAGATCCCAGAGGGAGTTAACAGTCTAGGAAGTATGCACATGGTTGCATGTGGTTGTGGATGGCTGAAATGAAGAGGTCAAGTTCTTTGAGGAAATAAAGATTATAGTAGGGTGGTCAACAGGGTAAGAGGACTGGCGTGGCTCTTTGGGAAGCCAAAGGGTTTGCTTGCATAATCCTTGAAGCAGCAGTGGCCACTGCTGCAGCCACTGGTGAGGTGGTGATGGAACTTCAGGAAACTCAGCTGAGTTCTGACTTAGTCATAAACGTGACTACTGGCTGAAAATAATTAACAAGAAACTAATGTGTGATGGCAGAGCTGTCACTCTGGAGAGTTACACTGATGCTGCTGTGTATTGGCTGGGTTTCAGTGATGGGGGTTAAGGGGAAATCTGCTCTTCTTTGTGCTCTGTAGGCCAGAGAAGTAGCAAAGGTCAGTTGGCAACTTTGACGTTATTTTTGTCCATCATTATGACTGGTGATTAAACTAACTCTGTGATGCATTTGAGTTTCTTGCAACAGAAATCATTCCACTTGGGAGAGGAATTTGATGGCTCATCTGTTATGCCGATGTGTATTTAAGAAGTTTATTTTTAAGTCTAGCTTTTAATACCTATCATCCCTTTCATAGACCACTGAAGAAAAACCAAAGAAAGAATGATCTTTTATGATGGATAGCAGAAAACTCATTGTTAGATAGCAGAATATGTGCAAGTAACCACAGAAGAACAGGATTTTAAATGGAAGGTTTAAATGGAGGGTANGGAGGAGTTCAAGGCCAGATTGGACAAGGCCTTGAGTGACCTGTACTAGTGGGAGGTGTCCCTGCCTATGACAGGGGGTTGGAACTAGATGATCTTTGAGGTCCCTTCCAACCTTACCATTCTATGATTCTATGAAAAGATGAAGATAAGAAAAAATTGCTCAACTTATGGCCGTCAGACAAGAGCAACTACTTAATCCCATGTTACTGAATGTTTATTATCACATAATGTAATTGAGGTTGTGAAAGTACTGATTCACCCATATAATTTTATTTTGTATAAATGTAATACCTGGCACATACTTTGGAAAGCAGGGTGTGTGCAGAATGATCCTTCCTGGGATTCTTGAGTCATACACTGCATCTAAACTGTCATCATGAATTGATATATCTGTCCTCATTCACTTGGTGGCTTCTTTCTGAACCCATTCCTGCTTTTGCTTGAGTATACTCCATACAGAAAAGTTTGGCCTTTTGACTCATCACTGCATCAGGCTCTCCTGAGCCACTGGAACAGAGATGCATGTTTATACTCTTGCAGTGACTGATCACTTCAAACTGCACTGCGTCCTGAGATAGCTGGGCTTGATTTTGCAAGCTAGGTCCTCATCGAAAGAAATGTGCTTTACTAAAATATTTCTGAATATACATTTTGAATTCTGTAAGGTGCTTAAATTTCTGTTGTTAAGGTTTGCCTAGCATAGTTTTGTGAAGGACTACTGACTGCTGATAGCTGGTGTGAATGGGCACAAACCGATTAGTGCAGGATGGGCTTCCCTGCATCTCAGTGTTGTTCAAAAGGGTCTGGAAAAGGGCAGGATCATTTGTTCAAAATCCAAGGCACTTGCATTATGTGTGCTGCCTTTCTCGAAGATTGCAAAACAGATTTTGTACTTTGGTTAATGCTCTCAATGCTCCTGTGCAGTAATTTCAGTCATGTCATTCTTGGTCTAAGGGCATGCAGGAAGAAGCAATTCTGGACATTGTTCTATTTGGCATTGCTTCACTTAACTGACATCCTACATAAGAACCACTGCCTTCCAATAGGAATTAGGCTTTTAAGGTTGACATTCACCTGTCTTAAACTCTAGAAAGCTGTGAGTTTGGTGGTTCTAACTGGCTGTAGGTGCCTGAAGCAGCTAGCCAAAAGAAGACATCAAGAGAAATCAGCTATCTCTTGCATTTAAGGCAACTTTTGGAGAGTTTTAAAGTTTTGAGCAACAAATGCCTTTTCTTAATCTACAATCCAATAGCTTCAGATCCAGAAGTAAAGTTCTCCTGTATCTAATATTTTGCAATGCTACTGTTTTCTTTACAAAAGTTACTTGCATTTTGACATTAATTTTGTTGCTGTCCTCATAGCTGTGTATGAGAAATGGCTTTGAAAATGGAATAAGTGAAAATACTTATACATTTTTCCATCTGCAATGGTAAATGTTTCTCCACAGAGAAAGTGCAGAAGGAGCTGGATGGTGTTTTGGGTCCTTCCCAGTTAATTTGCTATGAGGATCGGAGAGAACTGCCCTACACAAATGCTGTGGTTCATGAGATCCAGCGCTTCAGCAACATTATCTCAGTCGGCATGCCCAGAATGTGTGTGAGGAACACAACGCTGCTTGGCTTTCCCCTCAAAAAGGTACAGTTTCTTAATTCATAGAATCACAGAATCATAGAATCAGTTAGGGTTGGAAGGGACTGCAAGGATCATCTAGTTCCAACCCCCCTACTATGGGCAGGGACACCCTACCCTAGATCAGGCTGGCTGGAGCCACAATTGCTAAAAACCTTTTCTGCACTCAGTAAAGCAGAATGTGGATTAATAGCCACTTAAGTCAGGGTCTTGTTCTTGTCAGCAGAGGGGTTGGATCCCTCTGGGACATGGCTTGAATGGGAACATGGACAAGAAACCATCTGCCAGGCCAAGCCAAGTGATGTGGCTTTTGGCAGTAATGAAAGATGATTCTGGATGGAAGAGGGGATTTTCAGAAGTGTTTCTACAAACAAATGAAAGCAAAACCTTAGAGACTGATACTGAAGGGTACTGTGGCTGATTTGTGCTGATAAAGCACTGGAAAGATTTCTGACTGAAGTTTTGCCTGTGGAAAGCCTGTACAAGCTACAGGGAAAAACCTGAAGGTTTGCAACTAACTTTTGTCAAAGAGACCAAATCGCAGAAACTTCTCAGGTTAGAAGAGAAAATTGGTTTAGAGCAAATAAAGTTGTCAGTTTCTATTGACACAACCACTTTCACTGTCAGGCTTGGACACACATTCTGAAACAGAAAGACTTCATGCTCCTCACAATTCCTGCTGGGGAAATGAACCTGCAAGCACATGGCAGTAAACTCTCAAAGTAAACCAACACTAGTCTGAGCTAGCTGGCTCTGACTGTCTGGGGGACACCTGTCAGCCAGGACTGAGCGAAGGTTTTTCTCCTTTCAGGGCACCATAGTTCTTCCAAATATTGCTTCATCTTTGTATGACCCAGAGCAGTGGGAAACACCTCGACAGTTCAACCCTGGACACTTCTTGGATAAGGATGGGAACTTTGTGAGCCAACAAGCCTTTCTGCCATTCTCAATAGGTAACTGGACTGACAGCATGGACATTCATCTTTTGGGCTGGGGACTTAGAATTAAGATGTCTATTAAAAGCTATTGGTTGTTTATTTTAAACCTCTTTGTGGGAAACAGTGATAAAAATTAGTATGATTGTCTTCAGTAATGTTTATCAGTCCAACTATAAACATTTGTTCTACTGAGCAAATAATAACATGGAAAATCAGTGTGTCCTGACAGCTGTATGCATCTAACTTACTCTATTTTTGGGAAGGAAATCCTCTGCTAGTGTGTTACTGATCTGGGGCATACATTTCAGCACCAGATATGCATTTGGGAAGTACTTGCAAGCAGCTGCGCTGATGTTTTATGCTTACAAAACTGGAGCACAACATCTCCTGGGAAGAGCAAATTATTTGTCATTTACATGATGGAATGAATCCCTTTAAAAGTGTCAGTCAAATGAAGATGAGGGTTTTGAGGTAATTGAAGTGAAACTCCGAGCAGGAGGGCTACACATTCATCTATAGCTGCAGCCAGGATTCATTAAAGGAAGAATTACATTAAGTTTTATGTCATTGATTGCATTAAGCCCTAAAGAAATTCTGGACTCAGCAAAAATACCTTTGCACTGTGTGAGGATGAGCGTCTTTGCCGTTGAGATCAGGGTCATTTCCTCACTGTCCTTCCCCTCTTCCTCCCGCAGGGCACCGGGTGTGTTTGGGGGAACACCTCGCCAGGACCGAGCTCTTTATTTTCTTTGCCAACCTGCTGCGGGCTTTCACCTTCCGGCTCCCTGAGGGGGTGACAAAGATCAACACAGAGCCCATGCCAGGGGGTACGCTGCAGCCCCATCCATACAGGATTTGTGCCATTCCACGCTAGGGAGGACATGTGCAGCATGTCACAGCCCAGCTGTTAAGCAATCTTATTTACTTTTGTGAATGTGTATCTTGAGACCGTGGAATGTTTGGTTTTGTGGGTTTTTCTTGTGTTGAATATGAGTTTCTGCTCCAAAAGCCACCTTTTGTTAACAGCAAGTAGTTTTGTTCAGTAGGCCCTGTTACCTACTCTTTAAGGTGATCCTTTACTTTGGTAAAAGTTCTTTTGATCTCTAACACTCCATCATTCTCAGCCATAAAGGCATCATGCTGTCTGGCCTAACAGATTTAAGCCCAGAATATTTGGTGAGCAAATGACAAAACTGACTGTCAGGTTTCAAAAATTAATTCATTATCTGAGTTATCCTTTATGTTTACTTTTTTCAAAAGCAATGGAGTTTGGAGGAACATACCTGGCAAGTCCTACCTTCTTATATTACTGTTGTAATTCCTAATATTTCAGTCAACTTTTTGTTGATGGTCGCTAATAAAAGACATGAAGGAAAAATTAGCACTTGGTTTTATATGTAAGGATGATTTCCAACTCATTGGAAATTCTTCTGGATGAAGATCATATAATCACAGAATGGTAAGGTTGGAAGTGACCTCAAAGATCATCTAGTTCCAACCCTCTGTCATAGGCAGGGACACCTCCCACTAGTACAAGTTACCCAAGGCCTCGTCCAACCTGGCCTTGAACACCTCCAGGGAGGGAGCAAAGATAATGGGTTAGAGTCCAGCAGGGAAAAAGTGAGGGTTGAAACTCAGTGAAGAGTCAAGACACAGAAGATTTCTTTTAGGATAGATAATTTTAGTATCTTAAAATTATGCCAAGTTAATTTTTGGAAAGTCCTTTCTAACAGAGCAACTCTTTACTCCTATGGGCAAACTCCTGTCGAGATCAGCAATGGGTGGCTGCTACAGCATGTGCAAGGAGCTCCTCCAAGGGGTAGTTCAGGTGAGGAGTCTGATGGTAAATTGAAAAAACACACATGGAAAACACCAGCAAGACCTTTTAATCACCTCAGAAGTTCAGCAGTGTACCTGAAGGTATGAAACCTTTTCATATACACAAACTGCTGCTCAAGTTAAAGGAAAGAGTCTATAATAGTAGAAAAGGGGGTGGAGGAAAATTATACCTGAGGAGAATATAAATTTATTTATGTTGTCTGCGAAAGATTTGTAAAGTGTAAGTGAATTTGTCCTTCATTAGCATTCCTGTTTTTGTGAGGGAGAATAGGGCAGCTAAAATGATGACCATCTGTTAAATCAATTGTCACTGCATGCTGGCCACTGTGTGATTGAGATTAGTTTAGGCAGTTTACCATGAATCACAAATTTAGTCCTGCCTCATTATTTCTAATCCAGTAGCTGATGGAACACAGTATGAAAATAGTAAGCACTTGATATTTAGCTGTTATTAAATTTAATCATGAAATCATAGAACACTGGGCTGGAAGAGACCTCAAAGATCATCTGGTCCAACCTTTCTTGGGAAAAAACAGGGTCTAGACAGTGGCAGAATAGCACTAGTGAAATATGGAAGATCACATCCTGACATTTTATTTGGCAGAAAACTGTGTGCCCTATTAAACACTGATGTCAAAATCTCTTTGGATTTGCATGTGTGGACAGATAGATAAGGCAGGGCAGAAACTGCTGTGATGTGAGGAGGTTGGACCTGCCACTGCTTCTTAAAATTTAATCTGGAAGCATCAGTAGCATTACAAGAATTAACATCATTGCTATGTGATGCTGCCACTTCTGACAGCCACATGCTTCCCAGATACCCTTCCAAAAGAGAAGCTGATGAGTAGGCCTGAGGGGAAGCTTGCCCAGGAAGGTCCATATGCAGCTGGAGCAGGATGAGTTGCCTGAACCAATGGGCATGACACAACCCAAACCAAGGTGTGCAAAAACCTCTTGTCTGGATGGTCAAGAGGAGGCACACAGGCATCTCACAGGAACCACACATCGTACCTGGGTGGGTTGTTTGTGTGTCAGCTGATGTCTGTCTGTGACAGGAACTGCTCACTGGTGACTTTCAATGCTTTGTGCACAGATGCCCAGCAGAGGAGAGCCCAGCACATGAGGTGTGGCAGCAGGACCTCAGCAAGAGGCTCACAGCTGGGAGAGGTCTGCTTTCCAGAGACTCTGCATTTCTGTTCTTACAATCCAAGCCCACCAAAGCATCATGTCCAGCAGCAGCACAGCTACACGGCTTTTAAATAGTGTCAGGGACAGTGATACCACCACTGCCTTGGGCAGCCTGTCCCAAGGCTTGACAATCCTTTTGAGGAAGAAATGTATTCTAATGTCCAACCTAGACCTCCCCTGGTGGAACTTGAGGCCATTTCTCCTTGTCCTATCACTTTTTACTTGAGAGAAGAGACCAACAGCCACCTTGCTATGACTTCCTTTCAGGTAGTTATAAAGAGCAACAAGGTCTCCCCTGAGCCTCCTTTTCTCCAGACTAAACAACCCCACTTGCCTTAGCCACTCTTCATAACACTTGTGCTCTAGACCTTTGTGGTAGCTTTGTTGCCCTTTGGATGTGCTCCAGCACCTCAACATCTTTCTTGCAGTGTGGGACCCCAAAGTGAACCTAATATTTGAGATGTAGCCTCACCAGTGCCAAACAGAGGGGGACAAAGTATTCTTGCCTGACCTATTTTAAAAGTGGTTCACTTCAGCTCATGTTCTAACAAAGCCTGAGCTTTTAGAGCTGAGGGCAACTTTGAGAGGAGTCCAGGTGCTGCTCACATGTTCCATGCCAACTGTCTCAGCCTTACTTGTGTAGTGTGCCCTCCATCAGGCTGCTGAGTTGTGTCACTCTGGAACTGATGCTCTAAAGGATAAGGGCTGTTTTGGAGACCGCTGTGTCTTTCAATCCACCCTCTGCTCTTAATTCGTTGCTTCTGCATTATGGCTTGCTCTGGCTCCATTTTTGGGGCAGACAAGCAGGACTGGCACCTTTTAGATCACACTTCAAAATTTAAATCCTTGTAGATAGACCATGGAAAAATGATTGGAAGCTGGAAATGTAGGGGTAAGTGTAACAGTTTGGGGTTCACATAGCTCTTTCAGAGGCTCAGAGGCTTATGATAATGCTGTACTCATTTGTCTCTCTTCTCAATGAAGTCTGCTAGGACACTGACCCCAGAGGAGTTATCTGGTGAAGGTGGTTTCACAACTCTTTGTCTTTGGGGAAGCTCATGTCAGCAGAGGTGAAAGGTAATCTCCTTATGTATAAAACTGAAGCCAGGAGAGGGGAGGGGAGGGGAGGGAGAGGAGAGGATCTTTGCTCTAAAGGCATTTGGAGAGAGAAAGCTGTGATCGTTATATACCTAATGGGAAATGGCAATTGAAATTACACATGTAGGCCAGTTTGTTGTGTTGTTGGTTGGTTGGTTGGGTTTTTTTTTTCAAATTCATGTGGAAAGAAAAGGTTTTCTGTGAGAGTTTTAGCTCTGTTAAAACATGGTTTTCCTGAAATTAACAAGTAAAATGTTTTCATGTTCACAGATCTTTACTCAACAGAGGAGAAAACATTTTCTCAGAGGTAAGAGGTAAAGAGAAGCAGACCAGCTTAGTGCAGAGGTATTTTAATATATGCCTTGGCCTATTAGCCATATTCTCACCTGGTAATAAAAAGGAGAAAGGCAGAGAGTCTTGAGTTAGTGAGGCTTTAATTTTTTCTAGTATCAGCCAGAAGACAGATAAAGCAGCAAGAAGATGTGAAGACTGAGCAAATCTGTAGTAGGTCAAATCATTTCTCTTATAGTTGTTTGCTTTCTGAACTTGCAGTGGACCAGTGCCAGCTTCCTTCAATATCAGTTGCAAAATGTGATCATAAATGTCAGGATTTGGAGTGTAGGAAGATGTGACTGCAGTGGAACAGGAGAAACCTACAAAATATACCACATCAGTGAGAGGAGAGAGCATAGTGGGAAAAAAAAAACCCAAATAATTATATCAACTTATATGAAAAGTCCTGTTGAGGAGAAGGCAGAGTGGTTGCACAGCTGTATTTGGATGTGAGGAGGTACATTCAGCACCAAGACTTTTTTGAACTGGTTGTCAATGGCCTTGCTCAGGAAGCAGAAGGAGGTCAGCCCAGACATGCAGGGAGCTTGCCCTAGTTTTCAGTGGAGCAATTAGCCCAGAGTTTCCCTTTCTGCAGTGAGCTCCTTCCTATCACTGAAGTTAATTCTTGCAAAGCCAGTGTAGATGTTTCTACTCTGCACTGTACTGCATCTGCAGCAAAAAAAAAAAGCAGAGCTTTCCCACCTGTAAGAAGTATTCTTCTTTAACACAGAGAAATGTGGCCCTATAAAAGAGCAAAAGAAGGGTAAGAAATAGAACAAGATGGAGTTGCTAAAATACAAATTCCCCCATTAGTAAGGACAAAATTCTTGCCCCAGTAAACACATTTCAGGGTCTGGACAGTGTCAGAGCACAACCTAAAATGAATCCTCCTATACCGTTTCATTCCTTGAAGACTTTGCCAGTGAATATTGAGATGTAGCAAAAATTTCAAGATCTAGAACTTCTAGATTTGCTTCACATGTCCTTAAAGTTTTTATACAAAGCAAGCACAAGTAATAAAGAACAAAAATAATCAGTATGTCAGTAGTATAATGAGGACCAAAGAAAGGGCTGGTTTCTTAAAACTGCAGTACATGAGGAAGGCTCTCCAGGGGATGAGCAGTTTAATGTCTCTTTTGGCTTTGCTTGTCAATGAAAATGGCAGTGGTGATCCAGAATCTAACACTTCTAACACCACTGATGTTCATGAAAGATTTTGGTCTTGATTAGGGAGAAGAGGTTAGAAAATAACTAGATAAATGTGATGTTTTCAGATTGGCTGGGCTGATTCATCCCAGGGCACCGAGGGATCAGTATCAACTTCAGAGCTATTAGCAATTATCTGTGAGAACCTGTGGAGGATGGGAAAAGGTCAAGCATTTGCTTGTCTTCAAAAGGTAAGAGAGGTTGCAGTGTTATAAATCAGTCAGCCTGATTCCACTTCTCAGAATGTCCTGGAAAAATAATCAAATTGTAAGCACTGGGAGGAAAAGAGAAATCAGAGCTCACCAAATAATGTCAAAGTTACTTAGTTTTGTTTGATGACATAGCTAGAGGTCTGTTTGCAGGAGAAGAGCTACTAAGGTAATTTATTGCTTTTTAATGTGGCTTTGGCACAACCTCAGAAACTCTAGGGAGATGTGGGGTCTCTGAAGACTTGCTAATCTTTATGGAAACCTCAGGAAACATGAATGAGTAGTACCACATCAGACTGAAAAACGGGATTCTGTCCTGCATCTAATACTGTTCAACCAAGGGCCCTGACCATTTGTATGAACACTAAGCCTGGGTAATGTCTAGTTCTTTAATGAAATCAGATCCCAAACTGATACTTGCAGCAAGGTGAGAAACAGGTATTCAGTGTAACAAGAATTGAGTGCACCCTCAGCAAGTTTGCAGATGACACCAAGTTGTGTGGCACAGTTGACTTGCTAGAGGGCAGGGATGCCATCCAGAGGGACCTGGACAGGCTGGAGAGGTGGGCCCAAGCCAGCCTCATGAAATTCAACAAGGCCAAGTGCAAGGTCCTGCACCTGGGTAGGCACAATCCCAAGCACAAATACAGGCTGGGTGGTGAATGGCTGAGAGCAGCCCTGAGGAAAAGGACCCTGGGGTCTGGGTTGATGAAAAGTTCAACATGGCCTGCAGTGTGAGTGCAGCCCAGACAGTAACCAAGTCCTGGACAGTCCAAAAGCAGTGTGGGCAGCAGGGTAAGGGAGGAGATTCTGCCTCTTTTGCTCTGCTCTACTCAGACCCCATCTGGAGTCCTGTGTGCAGTTCTGGAGCCCCCAGCACAGGAAGGACATGGAAGTGTTGGAGCGGGTCCAGAGGAGGGCCACAAAGATGATCAGAGGGCTGGAGCAGCTCTGCTATGAGGACAGGCTGAGAGAGTTGGGGCTCTGCAGCCTGGAGAAGAGAAGGCTTCCAGGAGACCTTAGAGTAGCCTTCCAGTATCTGAAGGGGGCCTACAGGAAGGCTGGGGAGGGACTATTTACAAGGTCTTGCAATGACAGGACAAGGGGCAATGGGTTTAAACTGGCAGAGGGGAGATTTAGACTGGATGTTAGGAGGAAGTTCTTTGCAGTGAGGGTGGTGAGACACTGGCACAGGTTGCCCAGGGAGGTTGTGGCTGCTCCCTCCCTGGAGGTGTTCAAGGCCAGGTTGGACGAGGCCTTGAGTGACCTGTACTAGTGGGAGGTGTCCCTGCCTATGGCAGGGGGTTGGAACTAGATGATCTTTGAGGTCCCTTCCAACCTTACCATTCTATGATTCCCAAACTTGTCATGGCTGACAGAAACATGAAGGCAGCACCATTTAATCTGGATTTATTCCCTCTGTGGAAGCTTGAAGGCTCTCATAACAAGGATACCTCTCCTTATCAGTTTTGATAAGCCGGGGAGGTGAGAATGATCTCATTACAACATCTCTCATTCTTCCCTCTGTGCTGGTTTGAGCTAATTGGAATATTTTAATAGCAAAAATTATATTATAGGCTGTGAAAAGGAAACAATGGTGATGTCTACTTCACTCATAGGCTTGCTGTGATGTTTAAGAAAGGAATTCAAAACAAAGATAAGCCACTTGGGCTTGCAGCAGTCTCTGGGGCGCAGGGTCTCAGTCTAGCAGCTTCTGGCTTCTCCTCTCTGCTGAATAACTTCACTAACCACTTTTCCTCTAACCCCCCTGGCCGATCCTCAAAAATTCACCTTGCACGTAAGGCAAACCTTGGGGTAAGGCATAGGGGTGGGGAGAAGGTGGAAGGGTGGTTGAAAGCCCCTCCTGGGGTCTCTGATCTCTGTGAGGGCTGCTGTGTTTCTGTATTGCCTTTACCTTGTATATTTCTGTAAATATTCCTGTATATAGTGTATATCTCTGCTTGTACATTGTGCTAAGCTGTAAATAGAGCTTCAGTCCTTAACTTCCAGCCAGCTGAGTTCTAGTCTGGGTCATTTTACAAGTGTGGGAGGGCGGGGAACTCCCAAACCGTCACACCCTCCTTCCTTTCTTTCTGGAGTGACAGTTTAGTCTGGGGAGTTTCTCTAGAATTCTCCCCCTTCACCCTCACCCCCCTTCCATTATAGTTCCCACAGAGCAGAAAAATATATTTTAATTTTGCAGTGACTCAAAACGCCTCTAAAAGCCACAGTATTCAAACTCTGGTTTGATGTCTTGAGCTCAAACATTCTCTTCAGATTTTCTTGACTGAAAGATCTAGTGGGAAGGATAGAGTTTTCAGGAGGAGATTTCTGAGAGGGGTTGTTGGAAACTGTATTTATCCATTGAAATCATTGGCCTAAAAAAGTTCCCAGTGAACTAGATTAATTCGAAATAATATTTCAGCTGACTTTTGCATATCCTTTTTTACTTTGTGACAAGCTTGTCTTGATATCCGTGAGGAATTCTCAGCCTGTGGTAGTTTTAGCCAGCACTCCAGGAACTATTTATTTGCTGTCCTGCAGTGTGAGATTCTAATGTTAAAAGAATAACAATAATAAAATTGCAGCCTTTTCCCTGAATAGCTCATGAGATGCAGCAGATGAGGCGGGGAACAAACTAATAATACAAGCAATACTCTGGGGTCAGCTGGTGATATGATGGTATTCTGCAAGGAGCACGTTTTAAGGGGCATTACAGAGAAAGCTAAACAATTGGATATTTTTTATATGATATTCTTTCTGAAATAACTTGCTTGAATGCTACAGAAATGTTAATTCCAGTGATGCAGCCTGGCGAGCATAGGCTCTGCCTTGTAAATTCACCTCAAGTGGACAACTGTAAGGCATGGACGAGGCTGGTTTGTCACATAAGGCAGGCAGCTGCCCTTACTCTGCTTCTGAATAGGTTTAGGCAAAGACAAACATCAGAGCCACCCCTCTGCACTGAGGGTATCAGTAGCTTCAGTGCTAATGGACAGGAACCAGCACCACACAGAGAGGCAGACCACTGAAGCACTTTAAATGAGGTTACAAGTTTTAGCTCTGCTGTTGAATTATGGGACCTGCAAGCAGATGTGTAAAGGATTTCAGGACTGATGCTCTCTGAGATGGTTGTGGCATTGGCCTGAGTCACAGCAGCAAAGGACACATCTTTGTGGGAGTTCACTCTTTAGCTGTCTGGTCCTAAGGCATATACCTGGTGTGACACTGTAGTTAAAGGGAGCTTGCCCCTGTGCAGCCCTCAGCCTGCTCAAGAAGGACATCGAGAGCTGCTAGAGAGAGTGCTGGTTAATTGAGCACAGATCGAGTGACAATTCTGCAGCTCCACTTCACCCAGTTAATATTATTTCAGCAGTGCACCCTTCGAGGAGCCAGGCAGAGGGCAGCAAAGGTCTCTTAGAAGGTCTGCGCTTGCATGGCTGTCACTGTCTTAGTAAGCTCTGCCTTCAAAGCAACCGGTTTCACCAGTGTACACTGGAGTTCATTGTATGCTCATTTGCCTTCATTATAGGGCTGGCTGAAGATGAGATTCAAATGCTGCAATACAATGCCCTTAATAGAGTTCTTGGACAATTCAGTAAAATACAGTATCTGTGCACTTTCTTGATTGCTAAGTACATGGCCGTTATTCACCATCACTATGCTCTTTTGCTCTCTGATCAAGGCAAGAGATCCATCATTTTGTCTGTACTTACACTCTCTCCCACATAAGGGAATGCAGCACACAGGGGAAGCTCCCAGATGAATTACTGTGTGTCTCACATTAACCCTCATTTTCCTTAGGTGAGATAGTGGCATTAGATCAGGCCAAGATGTTGGAAAAACAAAATAATTATACCATTTGAAATGTGATAATTGCATCCATGAGGCTGAAAGCAGAACATTTGTTCCATTTACCCTGTCTTTTGCCTTCCCTCGTTAAGTACAGCCAAGAGTAAAAAGAAAATCCTGTTACAATTAAAAAAACCCAACCACCATCAAACATCCACCCCCTTCCATAAGAAAATGAACCAGAAAACATTGAAGAGATTAATTCTGGCTCTTGTTCATCAGTTTCAGCTCATTGTTGGTTTTTATCCAGCTTTGCAGATGAGCTTCTGCAGGATGGGTATCTGCTAGGACTGAAAATTACCTGCCTTTTATCTTTATCATGTGTTTGACAGGATGGTTAATGCAGAGCTGACCAAAATGATTCGCCTTGAGCACCGCTGTCACTTGATCAGAAAAAAATCCTATGCTCTAAGAATATGAACAGTAGAAAATGTCTCAACAGATCAGCTCAAAGTGCTTAATGAACAAAGACAGAAGATCTATCTTTCCATCCTTCCCTTTCTGAAAGGTGTGTGTGGAGCACTGACTCCTCCAGTGGGTTGCATGAAGTGCAAATGTTGGGAAGATGATTTCCATGTTGAGGGCAGGTCACAAGGAGTGCAATCTGTTGTTATTGTTCAATGTTTTCTCTTGTCTGTCTGTACCAACCTCCATCACTCCCCACTGACACCTGTTTGGTTGCAGGTTGTGTTAGGAATACCTGTTTTGTGTGTGTGGTAGAATTTTCAGGCTTTGGGAAATTCTCTGTTCAAGACCATTCATGGTCTTCAGTTAGTCTCTTCATAGACTTGTGTTATGAAGCATGATAAAATTTCATTGCTGTTTGCACAGGCTGCATTATTCACAGGACCCCCATGAGCAGGGTGGACATTGCTAATGACAAATTACCTCAATTTCTTTACACTCTTATCACCCAGAGAGCCAAATACTGCATGACTTGAGCATCCACAGCATTTGCAGTGGCTTCTGCACTGTATTGTCTGAATACTGCATAAAGATAACAACTGAATTTTCACATCTACAGACTCCATCACCCTGACTTTGCTACTGGGGAAACATTCTTTGTAGCTCCTGTGACAACACTGCCAAATAGCCTTGTGTACTGCACTGGATATACTTAGAGCTTGAGTCTTTCAGCAGCTTTAGTACAAAATATTAATATAAATACATAATCAAATATATAATGTTAAAATAAATATATAATATATAAATAACACATGTAGATATAGAATGCAACACTATGTAATAAATATTAAAATAAGATAAATTTAAACATTTCTATTCAAATCACAACCACAGTGCAAGTTGGGAGTCCAGTATGCTTCTCCAGACCTGAGCTTTGAAGCCTCAAGAAAGACATCAATGAAGGGAATGGGTAATTGGCCATCAGCAGATCTGAAGAGTAGGGGCTGTGACCTACTCAGCGGTACAAAGGCATTCAGCCTGGAGAAGAGAAGGCTTCCAGTATCTCAAGGGGGCCTACAGGAAGGCTGGGGAGGGATTATTTGCAAGGACTTGCAATGACAGGACAAGGAGCAATGGGTTTGAACTGGAAGAGGGGAGATTGGAACTGGATGTTAGGAGGAACTTCTTTTCAGTGAGGGTGGTGAGACACTGGCACAGGTTGCCCAGGGAGGTTGTGGCTGCTCCCTCCCTGGAGGTGTTTGAGGCCAAGTGGGACGAGGCCTTGAGTGACCTGCACTAGTGGGAGGTGTCCCTGCCTATGGCAGGGAGTTGGAACTAGATGATCCTTGAGGTCCCTTCCAACCTTACCATTCTATGATTCTGTGATTCAGGGTGAGAAGCAAGCTCTTGAAAGTGGATTTCTGTTGGCTTGAAGACTTTCTTGCTATTCTCTGTACGTTCCTGCCATCACCAGGGTTCAGCATCAGCGAGAGATGAAGCCTGAGACAACAGGCAAAGCTTTGTCTCTAATGAGAGTTTGTTCACAGAGTAGGGGCTGCCAGGCACAGTGCTCCGTGTAACACATCTCACATCACTGAAGATTTTAAGCACACTAAGGTCTGAAGTTGGCTTTACCATAGGGAAACCAATCTTTGTTCTTGGATATTGTTGTCCACCTTGCATTGAACTTGAAAAAGAAATTCAAACTGCTGTGGAATCATTCAGATAGTTTAAATTAAGATAAAATGTTGCATGCCTACATGTGCAACTGGTACTGCTTGCATTAAGACAATTATATTGGGACCTAAAGTAAGGGGGGGGTGTAAGACTTTGTTACAGTGCTCAACTGACAAGCATTTATTTCACAGAATCATAGAATATTAGAATGGTAAGGTTGGAAGGGACCTCAAGGATCATCTAGTTCCAACCCCCTGCCATAGGCAGGGACACCTCCCACTAGTACAGGTCACTCAAGGCCTCATCCAACCTGGCCTTGAACACCTCCAGAGAGGGAGCAGCCACAACCTCCCTTGCTCTCCCAGTCTTGTGATCTAGCATTTTTATGCTCTTGTTCAACTGCCAGTTGAAGCACAGAGTTTTTTGAAAGCTCAAGTTAAAAACAAAACCACAAACCTGTTTTTTGAAAACAGCACTAAAAGCTTTTCAGTTCTTTTAAAACTGTTTAGACCATAGTTTTGAACAGTTAGAAGTTCATGCTGGTTATAAAAACAGCTTGATTATTGAGTCTGATTGTAGATGGTATTTTTCTGACTATAAGGCCATTCTTGCAAAATCCAGTGCTTGCACCACCCATCTGTGATCCCAGTGCTTCTTTGGTCATGCAGTTCTCTCTCCTGCATCCATAAACCGAACACCAGAAGGATCTCTGGAGGTAAAACATGAATTCATTAAAAGCAGTTGCAAATGTGTCATGCAATTGTGACCACATGGCTTAGAAGATTGTGCCTTAAAACAGATCAGACAAGGCACATTTGAGGAGTAATGCCTGCTGTGCTGGAGTAATTTGCTTGTGACAGAATTAATGACATTCTCTTCAGCCTGGAACGTGTTATTAAAATGGGTGAGGAAAAGCTGAGTGGTAAAAGAAAGGTATGAGTGATGCACATATTGAACAGGGTTGAATCTCTGTGGGAAGGACTTAGCAGGGGAAAAAAAAAAAAAGTTTTGGCCTTCACAATGCTGTAGGCATATTTTTTTTATATACAGACAACTGAAGAAACCCAGTGGTGAATTGTGGGCAAAACCCATTCTCTGGCCTTGCTTCATGTTTGCTAATTGTACAGTTTCAGGAGTTACAATATGCAAATGTGCAAGTACAAACTCTCATGCTGTTTTGTCTGCTGGTTACTGACAGAACAAAGCAGTCAGTGCCATCTCCTTGTGCAGGCAGACAGGAAATACCAAGTGCAATAGCATAAGAAATCATCCTACTGTTTTTATAAATATTTAGTAGGAGAAAGAAGAACATATTCCTTCATAACAAAGCCTGTGAGGCTCATAGGTCCATGGAGAGTTCTTGTTCTTCCTACTTATTCACAGATTTTTTTCCCTAACTTGCATTTTCTAGGAGCTGACCCAGCTCAAACTGGTTGCAAATCTGCAGGATATTTTCACTCTGGAGAGGTTCCAGAGACTGAGGTTTGTGTGGAGGGAAGACACCTGGTTACCCATCCCAAACTGCATTGTGAGCTCTGCCTTGTTCTAGAAAGCCATGACAAATGGAAAGGGTGAGATCACTTTGAGGTAGAAATTGCCTAGAAATACTCAACTGTCCTCTTATGTTCTCGTTCCTGATGTTTCCAGGACTGCTGTGTAAACATTTGCAGGCTCTTAGAGCAGCAGAGCTACTTTGTGCTTGTGAGAGGAGGGAGTGTCATGAAGAGCAAGAGAAATGAAAGCAAAGGCAAATATTCCAGGCAAAAGGATGAAGTCTGAGAAATGTGTTTGAAAGCTCCACAGGGGTTGAGAGGAGCTGATCTTTCAAGTGCATATCCTGAGAATATCTGCAAGCTGAATGGATTTTCTGGTTGGTAAAACAGTTCTTAAGAGGTCCCAAAGAAAAATCCTTCCTGAAGCAAATAATTCTGGAAGAAGTTGCTTTTCCCACTCCCTACTTTTCTCCAGTTCTACAATAGTTCTTCAGCACTTCCTTACTTTTTTGACTCCAGGTCTGGAATTGCAACCTTGTGCTGTCCCATACATGTTTGTCATCTCCAGTTTCTGCCATAAATCCTCACTCCAGCTGCCACACACAGTTGGAGGCTGCAGAAGAGCTGACAGGGGGATGATGATGATAATATGTATTATTTTCTGTGGTGGAAGATGTCTTTATATGAAAAGCTCTAAGGCATCTCTCAATAATATTAGTGTGAGCAATAAAATTTCCTGCAGTGTGACATCTACAGGAAGTGCAACAGTTTTAACCTCCAGTGATATTTCTACCTTTTAATTTAACACACATGGAAGATTTTTTTTTTTTTTTGTGGGAGAAAAAAAAAACCTCAAACAATTTTCCTGGACATTGCTACTGTAATGCACAGGAAATGACCTAATAACAATAAGTAAAAATTGGGACAACTTGGTGGGTTTTTTGTTTTGTTTTTTGTTTGTTTGTTTTCATCTTTATTTTTTTTTTCTTGCTTAACTTTAGGGATGTGTCCAGATACTGCAGTTACTTCACATGTAATTAATTGAGAAACTGGTGTCTAAAGGACTGTGTTTTCTTTGTCCATATCAGCTGCTAATCTCTTGCATATTAATTTGTTATATTGCATCAATGGCTGCCACCCAACTTATGCATTGTTCTGTAAGTAACTGTCAAATGCTGAAAGCTGCTGAGTGTGTTTGGCATCTTACTTGAAAGTCACATGAGCAGAGTTGCTACAGGTGCTGGAAGTTATTTCCTGAAGGCAGGCACTGAGTGGCAAATCCATGAGCAGCATTGTCCAAGGACCTTCTTCTACAGGAGGCTTGGGTGAATGTGGAGGGGCATTGATTAGATGTGTCCTTCCCTGGGGTAACTGGCAGAAAAGTAACAAAGAACCAGCACAGAGGCAGATGCTGAGACAGAAGGCAGACTAACAGGGCTTGTTGGGGCACAGTCCCAGCTGTAAAATCAATTGTAAAGGGAATTTCTTGCCACACACAGTGCGTAACCCTCAATTCCTCTGTTCTCTTCATGTTAGCACCTCACAGTGCAAGGCCTTACTGCTGAACTCTCCTTGGAAGCATAAAGAGAAATCTTCCATGAACAGGAGAGAAAGGCATGAGTCAGATTTCTGGTTGCTGCACTTTATCCATGTCTAATTGTCACATTGCTACTTTAGCAAAACAGATGTCCTCTGTTAGCAGCTTAATGCAATGAGTGCCATACTTCAAAAGGTTCCTGTGCCTGCCACTACACTGGAGATTTAGTAGTGTGTGTGTGTACGTGTGTGATGAAGCATTATGAAGCTTCTGTGCTGCTGCTGCTTGCTTTCTTCCCCTTCTTAAGATACATAAAATCAAATGAAGAAATGTCACCTAAATCTTTCTTCAAAGCATTTCTGGAGGCTGTTTTAGGTTGCTAAGTCAACTTCTCAAACTCAAAATGTTATAGAAAATAGCGCTGCTTGAGAAAAAGCTTGTGTGGAATGGTAGTGTATTTCAAGACTGAACTGCCAGTCATCATTTCAGGTTTGCTCAGATGATGTGTTATCCTCTTGAGGTTATGAGCTAGCCTGACCCTTCTGTAAAGCTCATGTGGCTGCTTCTATCTCACTGTTCCCTTGGTTTCTGCCTCCTGATGCTTGACTTATGTTTGCCGCACCCTAATTAAAGGCCTGCGGGCTTTGTAAATACCTGACTGCAAAGGATTTACCATGGGAAGTACAAGGTGGAGGTAGGTAATAGGGTTGGTGCAGCTCCATTTATACTAATCTGGGATAATGTATTGCTACAAGTTGAGAGTAGTGATTGTAATACATTATTGAGTTCTGCTGATTCTGCCTTTCATGTTTTGCATTCAGATTCTTACCATGTAAATTTAGGAGTACTAATAATTGCCTGATTAGCAAGTCTGCTCCGTTACACATTTTAGGTATAAACAGTCTGTAGTGCTGTGCCATTTCTTGCCTTCATTTGCAGGAACAGATAACTTGGCCTTGACAGAGCTAAAATGTGGTTAATCACAGTAAAGTGCCCAGAGATACTTAATTAAAGAAAGGAAATCATTGCTTATTTTTGGTATTGCATAAAGTACATAGGTCAGTGCTTATATCTTGAGGGTTTTGTTTTGTTGTTGGGCTGAGTTTTTTTAAGTGCTACTTTAGAAGAACACACATTGTAAACTCCTGGATGTCCTAGTTTAGAATGTATGTATGGTTTAATTACAAAGAAAGGGTGGAGGTCATATTGATCTTGCAATCTTCTAGTCTTTATTCATCATTTTGATTGCTCACTGGTGTACATTGTTGTTGTTAGCTTTCTTTGTCTGCAAGTATCCTGTTTTAAAAGGTCCTACTTGTTTGCAACCACTGACACGTACATGTCTTTAAAATGGTGTTTCTTCTCCATGGGCTTGTACCTTTTGAGTTATCTCTTGCATGTGGCTCTTCTTGAAGCTGTGGGGTTTGAGTTGCTTGCTTGTTTGGATCAGAGGGCCACGTTCCTGTCTGTGTTGTTCTGGGCACATATCTGCCAAACTTACTAGCTGTAGTCAACCTGGTGAAGAACATGCCCAGACTGACATGCTCATCTGCAGTCTTCCCTGCTGGACAGGTTGGAACTAACCATCCTAAGTAAGGCCAGATCTATCTCATGTAACATTGTCATTCTTTGTGCTAAAAAGATGTAGCTGTGTCAAGCCAGAACTTGGAGCTGCTGCTTTCGGTTTGGAATGACTCTGTGATAGGTCTGTTTTAAACGTGAAGACAGACTGATTGGGTCACTTCAGACTGTTGGGACCTGGGAGGGGCTCTTCAGAGCCATCCTCTCATTTTGGGGCTATTTTGAGGTAAATCCCTTTGTCCTGGGTAGACCCCTTTGTTCTGCTTCAGAGTTTGTCTGCCCTGGTGTGTCTGGGCATGCTTATGACGCTTGTCGGACATGCCAAAGTATGCATCTTCCAACATCCCTTTTGCTCCTTCACTCAGTGGGACTGGCCACGACACTCCATAGTCCTTGGCCTGTATGTGACTGCGGGACAGGTCTGGTGCCAGCACTTCTGCACTTCTCAGTTGTCCCAGTTTAGGGCCACAAGCCACCCAGGACCAGAGGACAGAAATTATATTTACTCCATCCGAGGAGTACAAAGNGCACAGGTTGCCCAGGGAGGTTGTGGCTGCTCCCTCCCTGGAGGTGTTCAAGGCCAGGTTGGACAAGGTCTTGAATGACCTGTACTAGTGGGAGGTGTCCCTGCCTATGGCAGGGGGTTGGAACTAGATGATCCTTGAGGTCCCTTCCAACCTTACCATTCTATGATTCTATATAAGGGCATACTCATGCTCAATAAAAAGGGGCGATCTTGGATGTATCCTATTGCTATCGGCTGCTCGTCTCATCTTGCGTCATCCTCCACCTCATCCCTAGCGATCCCGGGCATCGTGCGGCTCCGCCACATCTGGTGACCCACACATATTTATATTTTCTTAAATTAATGGTTTAAGGTAATAGAAAAACATATTAGGTAATACTGACTTCAATATTACTGCTTTATCAGCCAGACTTGCAAAATCTGCAAATAAAGAGGTAACTTTAATCTGTTTTATGATAGAGATTGTTTTCTTTAATGTGTGGCATTTTAGGACTGTAGAATAAGTACCTTTTGGTACACAATGCTTTCTTTGGTTATTTCTGGGTTGAAAACCATGAGCAGTCAGCTGCAGTTCTTGCTTTAACTGTGCCTCATCCAGCCCCTTTATTCCCCAGTACAACAATACCCCAGAGATTTTTAACTTGTGAGTTTTGCTCATTATTGTGAACTCTTCAGTATCTTTATCTTGGTATGTAAATATGACTTTTTATTTGTCATGTTGGCATTTCCTACTCCTACATCGATAAAAATTATTTTTACTTATGGTCAGTACAAGTTTTCAACATTTTCCCAGCCACTCACTCTTTAATCACAACTCTCCTGGGTTTAAAAAAAAAAAAAAGCTGGGGAGGGACTTTTTAGGATATCAGGTAGTGACAGGACTGGGGGGAATGGAGTAAAGCTGGAGGTGGGGAGATTCAGACTGGACGTGAGGAGGAAGTTCTTCAGCTTGAGAGTGGTGAGAGCCTGGAATGGGTTGCCCAGGGAGGGGGTTGAGGCCCCATCCCTGGAGGTGTTGAAAGCCAGGCTGGATGAGGCTCTGGGCAGCCTGATCTAGGGGAGGGTGTCCCTGCCCATGGCAGGGGGGTTGGGAGTGGATGATCCTTATGGTCCCTTCCAACCCTGACTGATTCTATGATTCTATTTGTGGGCTTGGAATTTTTCTGTTTTACTTTTCCCACAGGTCCATGCACTCAACTAGCAGCAACAGCACAGTACCTGTTGCCATACAGAAAGAGATCCCAATGTCAGAGTGTTGATTTCAGCCTCTTTTGTGAAAACAGAAATCTGTGTTTCTATCAGGCTTTGGAATTTATCCTCTGACATTTACTTCTCTTTTACTGCTGATTTTCTTAACTCCTTGGGCAATTGGTGGTTTTATTGGGAGTCTTTTTTGTTGATGTTGTTGGTGTTTGGTTTTGTTGTTGAGGAGGTTTTTGTTTGGGTTTTTTGATGTTTTGGGTGTTAGTCTGTTCATGAAATTTATGTAATTCAGCATTTCTTCTGACTTCAGTTGTCTACACAAAACNTTTAGTTTTTTGCCCAAAACTTTTTTTTTTTTTTTTTTTTTTTTTTTTTTCTGGACCTTTTTTTGGTTTGAGTTTTTTTTTTTGTTGTTGTTTTTCCTTTTTTTTTTTTTTAATTTTTATTTTAAACCTGATACTTTGGTTTGAAGAAGCCATTTTTTCCCCTGCTTTTATATTTTGCTGATTTCAGGCTCATAGTTTGCAGCTGAACCCAACTCACACTGGTTTGAGCAAAGCCATGGAGCTGGCCTCAGCCCACACAAGCTGCCCATTAATCCCTGGTTAGCTTTGCTCAGATAAGGCCATAAACCAAACTTTTCCATGCTGCCTTCACTGTACAGTGCAGGCACACAGGTGCCTACAACAGCTGCAGAGGTTGGTCACATGAGGGAGGAGAATTAATATCACTGAGTCACTTTCTTAATATTGCCAGATTTGCCAAGCAATGCCTTTACCTATGTGTTGGAGGGCAGGGCCATTTCTTGTTCAGACTTGTGCTTCAGTTTTAGTGATGACAATTTGTCCTTGCAATGCAAGATAGGATCCTCTGGTAAATGACAGGCAGTGCCTTCTCCTCCTGCCTGTGTTCCAAACTAGGTGTGAATCCCTTCATTGTCAGAGGACAGATTTTCAATGTGATAACTTGATGGCAATAGCCAGGACTCTGAAAATGATAACAACAAGGAAAAAAAAAAGGAGAAAATAAACCAAGGCAAATAAAGGCTTCAGCTAGGTTGCATATTATAAAAGAATATGAAATTCTAAGTGTAATTCTTCTATTTAAATAATTTTAAAATGTGACAAAGTTAATATTCTTGTTATTTTTACTATTTAAGGGTTTATGTAAGGTTTTATGCATTAGCTTCATATAATTCATCCTTATTTAATGAAACTCTGATTATTTTTTTCCACTTCACTGGGGGGAAAAAATGGGCTGCATGCTCAAGGCCAGTTTTTCAGGATTTTCATGTAACAGTTTTATTTTCTAATTGCACACTTAGTCTGAAAATCCTGTGGGGTTTGCCTGTGTGAGCTGCGTGTGCTGACAGGCAAATCTGAATTTACAATCACACTTAAGGATGAATTAAACAATCTTAGTGATTAAGCACCTGGGAAACCTAACAGAACAGACATGTAGCACTTGTAATCTGAATTTGGTGATTATTATGTTTTCAAAATTCCCAAGGCAGATGAAACTGAGTTTCACTCACCTCACATGGAGAGGTTAACAAAAGCTCTCTCACCTGGTGTCACCCCAGACCAGATCACCCAATACAGACCAACAGTTCCTTAGCACAACCTTCAGGACAAATGTCTGGAGAATAAGCAACGCCACTTTTTCATCCTGTGGGTTGCTGTAACAGCCAGCTTGCACTTATTCAGCTTAATCTGTCTCTGTATATGTGTGTAAATGTATAGGGTGCAGGAAAAGGGCAGGTGGTGGTAAAGAGGGAGGGGCAGAGGGAGGGAAAGGAACTGAGACTTTACAGAACTCAATCTGCAGAGAGAACTGGTGGGACGAGAAGGAACAGCACCTTTTCCAAGCTCCAGTACCTCCTTTTTGATAGAGACAAGCTGATAAATCAGCTCTGAAATGCTGACAATAAGTCAAGCTTTTGTAGTCTTGATCATTTTTCTGTTAATTGTTCATTTTTTCAAACTGCAAAAGGCACGCAAGCAGTTCCCTCCTGGACCAGCTCCCCTCCCGTTGCTTGGAAACTTGGTGCACCTGAACTTCCAGTTTCACCGAGATCTTCTGATGGAGGTATTTCTTTTAAGATGCTCTTAGCTGGTTAATTTTAGTCATAGCTTACACAAAACTCGTATGTTAATAGCAAAGTGAAGTGTTTAGGTCTTTGAAAGTCACAGACAAGGTATGGACATACAAAGATCAGCTTGATTCCTAAATTCGAGTCACCCTCTTATGTAAATATATCATCTTTAAGAGGAATTTCATGTCCATAAGAATCAAATAAGCTTGGGGACAGGGTTTCTGACTTGTTATTAAAGGCAGAGAATACCAATAATTGAAAAGATGCTTCTCCTTTGCTGGTAACTCCTTACATGTTACTTTCACAAATTCTGACACACTGGTGGTGTCTTATTAAATCATATGGTGCACATACATAAAATCATACAATTGGTTTGGTTGGAGAGAACCCCTCTAAGATCATCGAGTCCAACCACTGACCCAACACCACCGTGGCCATTAAACCATGTTTATGGATGTTTGTAATACAGACAGGGCATGCATTCCCCAACTTTCAACATCTCCTTGACACTACATGTTTGCCACTTGTTTTTAGAGACAGCTGCTTCTCCTTCTGTGCTCTGGAAATCATTCTTCCAATGGTTTGCAGATGACCTCTAATTCAGATCTGTGCTTGAGGCAGTACACACAGATCATTGAATCAGACAGGCAGTGGAAAGTCAACATCTAAAGAGTTATAAGGAGAAGTGAGTGGCTGATGTGATCAGTTGGATATAATTCTGATGGCACCTTAAACACTGTCTAGTATCTCTTTGATAGCATCATGAGTGTATTGGAGCAGAGTCCCATTCTTGGACAAAGTTTTTTCCAGAAGTGTTTGAGCTTCATCTGTCTCTGCATGGACACTTCTTCTGCCTACAGTGGTCAGTGCTCTCCTCAGCACTGTGGGTTCAGCTGCAGCCCTCTGGCATTTCATGGCTATTATCTAGTTTCTGGCTCCACTTCCTCTCCTGTAGAACACAGATGGAGCAGCATTAATCCATGGTTTCCTCTTGCAAAGAAAGAGGTGTCTGGAGGCATAGAGCCCCAGAGAAGTGCAGATTGTGGCTGTTCAGAAAATGAAGTGCAAATGTTGGGGTGGGATGTGATGCAATATGAAATACAAAGTTTGACTCTGCAGCCTGTGCTTTGGGGGGGGGGGGGGGGAATCACCTCCCTCCAGTAAATAAAATTGGCTGCTGAAAGCCTTGTTCTCACAAAAAATATGTTTATGCTTCTAGCTATAACATAGCTAGAATATATGCTGTATACATGTATTTGTGGGGATGATGTTCTCAGCACAAACTGGCCACTGGGCTGGTGAAAAGCAGCTGCAATGTCTGTTTAAGATGTTTGAAGAATTTCATCATTTCATTCTTTTCTGGCACATTTTACACTTGCAGCTGGCAAAGACTCATGGCAACATGTATACTTTGTGGTTTGGGTGGACCCCAGCGATCATCCTGAATGGCTATCAAGCAGTTAAGGATGGTTTGACTACACACCCTGAAGATGTTTCTGGGCGGATGTTGGCTCCTTTCTTCGTAGCAATGGCCAAAAGAAAAGGTGAGATTTTTCCTGTCATAAGTAGTGCACAGGAATGTTAACTTTGCCAACTGCTCTGCCTTCTTAGACTCTCTACTCTCTCACTCTGATGCTCTTTTGTCAGATATTGCCCAGATCCTCCATTAGCTCTTGAGAATAACTTACCATCTGCCATCATGCCTCCTGTGCTGAGCTTTCCTAAGCCTGGGAAACACTCCAGATCAGACTGTTTCTAGGTGACCTTTTTACTATGTCCAAGATGTATGTGGTCTCAGCTCAGAATTCAGCAGTCCTGCCCTCTTGACAGGTTACTCCAATTTGCTGCACATGATTTTGCTGTACATCACATGAATGCAAACCTTGTTTATATGTTTGGTAACCATATATGTTATGGCTGCCAAACACCTTCCACACAAGCAAGAGACCTGTAACACCATCCTTAAGGAGTCTCATTGCTGTTTTTGCAGCCGCTCTTAAAGATTTGGTGAATGCCCCTTGTGAGAGTGCCCCTGACACATGAAAACCCACCTCTCCTCTTCTCCTCAGTGTCTTTCAGCAATCTGAAGTCTTTTCTTTTTTTCTCTTCTCTATTTGTTATACCAAAAGCAAGCACAGGTTGTTTAAAGGTAGGTAAAGGACCAACAGCATAGCAGGAGTTCATGGCTAGCACAACTTAATAATCTCCCTTCCAGAGGAGAATCAGACTCTCAGAATGTTAGGGGTTGGAAAGGACCTCCAGAGATCATTGAGTCAAACCCCTCCTTGGCAAAGCAGGATCACGTAGGGCAAGCTGCACAGGAACACATCCAGGTGAGTTTTGAAAGCTTCCAGAGAAGGAGACTCCACAACCTATCTGGGCAGCCTGTTCCATCACCCTCACCATCAAGAAGTGTCTGCTTGTGTTGAGTGGAACCTCCTGTCTTCTTGCTTGTACCTGCTGTTCCTTGTCCTATCACTGGGCACCACCGAAAAGAGACTGGCACCTTCCTCTTGACACCCACCCCTCAGGTATTTATAGATATTGATAAGATCCCCTCTCAGCCTTCTCTTCTCAAGACTAAACAGCCCCAGATCTCTCAGCCTTTTTTCATAGGAAAGATGTTCGAGTCCCACAATCATCCTTGTACCTCTTTGTTGGACTCTCTCCAGCAGATCCCTGTCTCTCTTGAATTGGGAAGCCCAAAACTGGGCTCAAATGTCACTTATCCTTCACCTTCATATCTTTGACCTGCAAGCATAATACTAATTGATCCATATTTCATAAACATACCATTGTAGAAAGTCTGTAAAAATTCATACAGTTATTCTCATCTTGANTTTGTTTTGTTTTTTAATTAAGACATCAAGAAACAGAGCAGTCAGCAAATCCTTAAGCTGTTCTTTTAAAAGATTAACTACAATCAGTATTTAGAACATGTGGTCTAGTTAGAGTTAGGCTGTGATTTCTGATTGCTGATTCTTTCACCTAAAGATATTTGCATCACAGTGTATTCCCTGTTTTACTCTGTGTAGTTTATAATGTATTTCTGAATGAATCACGTGTGTCTATGGCAAATATTAATATGCCAAGGAATGTCCTCAGGTATTATACTGGCAAGTGGTCGCTCCTGGAAGCAGCAGAGACGCTTTAGTATTATGACTCTGCGCAGAATGGGAATGGGGAAAAAATGCCTGGAGCGTCGTGTGCAAGAGGAGGCCTCTCACTTGGTGGAGTTCTTTATGAATCTAAAAGGTATCTATCTGCTGAGAAATCACACACCTTTGAGTCCTGGAGCCTTAGCTTCAGTATGAAAACTTACCTACTCTCTTCTGGCATCAGAGTAGGTCTATAGTTGTGTATCCGAACTTACCAAAGCCCAAAGAGCAGAAAGAGTGTGGGAAGCTGTTCATAAACCTAATGGTGTTAAGAACCTCTGATATTCTACCTCCATGTGCTTATCACTTCTCTATAATATGATTGTACAGTGCTATGATGTCACTGAACTGCACAGCCAGGCCCCTCTCAGACTGCCTACAACAGGTAACTAAGGAGTATCGTAAAGTTGAGCTATTTCTCTATGTTTCAATGACATTAGGTGCCACGAGGTAAGCTGGATAGTCTAGTGTCTGTCTGGCTAAGTAACTATTGGCAAGAGAATCCAGAAAGTAGGATTCATGAGGGAATTTCAGTGGATTATCAAGGCCATCCTAGAGTCCAAGCCAGAATCATTTCTATTCCAACAATTTTTGATGGATTTCTATCCAAACATTTTTTCTTTTTTCATTTTTTTATGGATGTCTCATAACTTTAACAAAATCATCAGACACAGATATGATGATAATAGTGCTCACAGCTCAGACTGTAATAAAAAATTATTAAAGCCTGTCTACTTTGCAGTACCTATCCATCTATTCTGCTTCTTGAATATTCCCACAGTCCTTCAGCCTTTCCTCTGAAGTATTTTATTCTTTCATGTATTTGAATGTGTCTGCCACTGTCTTCTTTTAGTTCATCTCCAGTAACATTTCTTCTTTCTCACATTCTGACTTATCTTCCTCCACGCAGTTGAGGACAGCAGATTCACTGTGATATCTTCTAATGGATCATAGTTTTATATTTTTTCACATGAAGGGACTAAGCCATTGCTTTAGAACTATGCGTAAACAGTTTAACAGTGTCCTTGGCCTTAAGATTATGTTTATTTTCATTAATTAATGCCACATCTCTATGTCCATTCATGCCTTGTCTGGATAAACAGGATATTTGATGCAATCTCTAATAATATCTTGTCCTATCTGTATAAGGAAGACCTGAAAAACCCATTGAGAGTGAATACCAATTACTGTGTTTGCAGGAAGACCTGTGGATCCTTCTTTCCCTCTTTTCCATTCTATTTCAAATGTGATTTGTGCTCTGGTTTTTGGATATCATTTCTCTGATGAGGACAAAACCTTCCATGAACTGATCAGTGCCACGGAGAATTTATTCAGATTTGCATGCAGCTTTGCTCATCAGGTGAGTAAATAATGTGCTGATTTGTATTCTGAAATAGGTAGAAAATGGAAGTGTGGATACAAAAATGAGTCTTTACTAAATACAGAGCAACTGGCAAACACAAACTGGGAGC
Organism: Ramphastos sulfuratus; assembly: GCA_013399055.1. Taxonomy (NCBI): domain Eukaryota; kingdom Metazoa; phylum Chordata; class Aves; order Piciformes; family Ramphastidae; genus Ramphastos; species Ramphastos sulfuratus. Next base: position 24,988 of record WBNM01011728.1, on the reverse strand, counting down.
TAAATGGTATCCTTGGGGACCTTATTACCGACTGCTTGGTTTTAAGGAATCTGTTTCGTTACAAGTTTAGGAGACATCTCTCTGTCAACTCCTGGCTTTAAGTCTTTCAGCATTTCTGAGACTGTTAACAGAAATCTTTAAACTTGAGATTGGAGCTTGTAATAAATTTTAACTCTGCAGTGCTGCTTCTCCCACCTTTATTTACTTCTCAAAAAAATAGGCATAATTGAATTTATTTATCTGCCTTTCACTACTCTGCAAACTGTATGCTAGCAATTTTGGTCTTTTTCCTCCCTCACAAATAATAAAATATTCTTTATGAACCTTTCCATTAGTTCATGACAGCTTTGAATTCACACATTACACAACCAAGACATACATTCTCTGGCAGTTTTGCAATTCAAGCTCTGTCAGAGAGTTTTTGGTAGGTACCTCCCACAACATACCATAAAGGCCAACTTTGCTCTCTAAGTATCTTGAAGTGCACTTGAAGTTTTCCTCATAAATGAGATTTTGTTGTTTAGAACCTTAAAGAGGGACTAGCTGCATGTGGTGGGGACTGTGGATGTCATAGTAAATTCCATTGACATTTAATTGGAAAAGACATAGTAAAATGCTGATGTGGTAGAAAACCTAACAAATCTATCACGTGAGGGTAGCACTGTGCAACTTTCCAACAGTGAGAAACAGAAAAATAAGAAAATTTGTGAATGATCAAACCAGAAAACTTTCACAATGCAGAGGAGGTTCGGAATATACTGCTTCAAGAGGTCATAAGCACTGTGGATTTGAAGTTATAAGAATGAAACAAAGTGTAATAGTACAAAATGAAATTATGAACCATCTTAGGATTTAATGAGCTTAATATCTCTTATGAGCTTAGAATATTTCAGTGCAAAAGTTAAGAGGAAAGGGACTGGTGTAAACTAGAAGATAACAGGGTGAAAAAGGCAAATAGAATAGTTTCCAGCATTTAGATTCCCTTTAGAGCTGGAGAAGTGTAAAAGCAGGTTCTGGTGGGGGAACTTAGCAGCAATCTGTTAGAACTATTCTAAGGTCTTGGACACCTTATGTTGTGAAGTGAAACAAATGTAGACAAGTGTTAAGGGAACGCCCTGTGAGCTATCACTTGAATTTAAAGAGACTTCACCTGTTAGAACTGAAAGAACAAAGCAAGGAGATAGAAATGTTGTTTGCTTGGCAGGGTGGAATGGCAGATGCTGCAGAGAGAACTATCCAAGCTAGAGGACAATCCTCTGAGCCTACAAATGTGTGAATAAATACACTCATCAGACTGAAGATGAAATATTCCTTACCATCAAAACAATTATTGGTCCTGTAGCAGTCAGTCACAAGAAAAAATTCTGATGGGGAAAATAAAATTAGCTCTTGCAATGGTACCTGGTTTAAACTTTCCTTCTGTGACTTCCACAAATTCAACCAGCTACCTGAGGCTTCAGACTTGTTAACCTTAGTAGCCGCTCAGTATCCAGAAAGGATGTCCTTACACTTTGAGTATGTGAAAGCTAGGATCTCCAACTGCAGCAGTAAGGTCTTCTAGCAACAGAAGTAGCCAAGTAAACTTACTGGTATGAGTAGAGTTTTGTCAGTACTGCTTTGACCCTCAGGAGTGTGTCCAAATTACTAGTAACGTTTTCCCACACAAAAATCTACTCAAAGCAGTGCTAATCATAGAATGTCATCTCTCTACTCCACCATCAACATTCCCAGACATGACAATTCAGCCTTTGGTGTTTCTAAAAGCAGTTTTGTTATTGATAGATAATTCACACTGCCTCATGTGTCACTCCCACAGCTGTATGATATATTGCCCTGGCTGATGTGCCGTCTCCCTGGTCCTCATAAGAAGGCATTGTCTTCCTATGGTGTCCTGAGCTCTTTTGCAAGGAAGGAGATCAGAAGACATGTGGAGAGAGGGATATCAGATGAACCACAAGATTTCATTGACTTTTACCTGGCTGAGATGGAGAAAGTAAGTGTTCATTCTGACTGGAGTACAAGGCTAAACAGACCATTACATCACCCAGCCTGCCCCTTTCTATCGTAGTTTCTTACATTTCATAGGCTTCTTACTGTGAATGCAGTAGCTTGGGACACACTAACTCACACCCACCTTTATGTTTTGGTTACGTGAACAAAGTACCACAAAGTTTGTTTGGGTGTGAACTCAGGAGCCATCATCTGCTTTCCATAAATATCCATGACTATACTGCAGTCTTGTAGTAAATGCGAGACAGTTTATGCCTGTAGGTTACGTAACTTTGGCAGACTACCTCATCTTCTGTAGTAGGGTACCTCGTGTTTGCAATGGGATTAAGCACACACACACAGACAATTAGCCTGAAATAGCTGACATCCTGCTTTGGGTTTCAGATTGTGTGCTGATGCTGGCTGCCTGCACACCACACAACTGTGTGCTTTCACCTCTGAGAGGGAATATCGTGGGAAGTCTCTTTAGGTCCTGATCTGAGGAGACTCTCTGCTCTTTAAAGAAATCCCAGGCTACCCTGAAATTATTAAGGCTGGAGAGGGACTATTTGCAAGGTCTTGTAATGACAGGACAAGGGACAATGGGTTTAAACTGTCAGAGGGGAGATTGAAACTGGATGTTAGGAGGAAGTTCTTTACAGTGAGGGTGGCAAGACACTGGCACAGGTTGCCCAGGGAGGTTGTGGCTGCTCCCTCCCTGGAGGTGTTCAAGGCCAGGTTGGATGAGGTCTTGAGTGACCTGTACTAGTGGGAGGTGTCCCTGCCTATGGCAGGGGGTTGGAACTAGATGATCCTTGAGGTCCCTTCCAACCTTACCATTCTATGATTCCTGCAGCATCAGAAGGAGGGTAGTCTTTCCACCTCTAGCTCAGTCACAGTATCACACAATATCACAGTATAAGCAAGGTTGGAAGAGACCTCAAAGATCATCAAGTCCAACCCATTACCACAGACCTCGAGACTAGACCATGGCACCAAGTGCCACGTCCAAACCTGCCTTGAACACCTCCAGGGACGGTGACTCCACCACCTCCCTGGGCAGCCCATTCCAGTGGGGAATGACTCTCTCAGTGAAGAACTTTCTCCTCACCTCGAGCCTAAACTTCCCCTGGCACAGCTTGAGACTGTGTCCTCTTGTTCTGCTGCTGGTTGCCTGAGAGAAGAAAGCAACCTCCTGCTGGCCACAACCACCCTTCAGGGAGTTGTAGACAGCAATAAGGTCTCCCCTGAGCCTCCTCTTCACCAGGCTAAACAATCCCAGCTCCCTCAGCCTCTCCTCATAGGGCTTGTGCTCTCACCAGCCTCGTTGCCCTTCTCTGGACACAAGTCCCCCTCAGCAGTTGCACCTCATCAGTCCCAGCTTACTAAAATTAAAAGAAACATCCCTTTCCTAGGATAGATGAAGTTTATGTAGGTTCTCACTCTGCCCATAAGCTTTCAGCCAGTCAGGCTGCCCTGTTCTCACAGTGTTGGCTCATGGGCTCTGGTAGGAGCTGATGTGTTGTACTTCACATCTGAATGAGTGTGACAAGATTTACTAAAACAAGCATTTTACAGGCAAAGATGCAGCTTTCTCTGTTGTCAGGGGTGCAAGTGATTGCAATTCATTTATTTTAATATGTTTTTCCCTAATGTGTTTTTTCTATTTTTTTAATGATTATTACTCCCTAATTATAAGAAGAAAATATTTGGGTATATCTCTCCCACCAAGTTGCAGCTATGCTGAACTGAGAGAAAGTGTTCTGTTGAGATCCTTTTATTCAGATGGGTTTTACTCTGGTATTTGGTATCATGCTGAAGAGAGCAAGGCCACACTGTGGGGCACTTGTTTAGAAGTGGCTTGCAGTGTGCTTTAAAGTTTTCATGATTAAGGCAACAGGTGTAAAATTGCCTGGTTTTTGGAGAAAGAATATTCTACTTCATGAAAAAGAGCAATGCAGATTTATCACTTCCACCTGGGAAAATAATGAATCTCTTAGTACTTACCAAAACTGTACTTTTGAATATTCTTTGTGCACTGCCAGCTGTGGAAATCAGGATTCTTACACAGGTGGCATACAGGATGACCTAACTTNTGTGCTGGGGGCTCCAGAACTGCACACAGGACTCCAACTGTGTATCTTCAACTTTTTATTGCCATCTACAGTCCAAAGATGGGGCAAAGCCCAAGTATGATGAAGACAACTTGGTGCACGTTATCAATGATCTTTTCCTTGGTGGATCAGAGACATCGAGCACAACGCTGCACTGGGGACTGCTCTATATGGTAGTGCATCCAGACATCCAAGGTGAGTTGTGCTGTGAAATGCTGTGGGTACTACAAATGTTAATATGGATGAATATAATGAGTTGCAGACACAAAAAACACTAGTTGAAGCTGGCTCTTGCTCTCTGAAAACACAAGAATGGCAAAAATCGTAGAATCATAGAATAGTAAGGTGGGAAGGAGCCCTCAAGGATCATCTAGTTCCACCCCCCTGCCATAGGCAGGGACACCTCCCACTAGTACAGGTCACTCAAGGCCTTGTCCAATCTGGCCTTGAACACCTCCAGGGAGGGAGCAGCGACAACCTCCCTGGGCAACCTGTTTCAGTGCCTCACCACCCTCACTGTAAAGAACTTCCTCCTAACATCTAGTCTAAATCTCCTCTCTGCCAGTTTAAACCCATTGCCCCTTGTCCTGTCATTGAAAGATCTTATAAATAGTCCCTCCCCAGCCTTCCTGTAGGACCCCTTCAGATACTGGAAAGCTACTATAAGGTCTCCTCGAAGCCTTCTCTTCTCTAGGCTGAAGAGCCCCAAATCAAAGGCACATCCTTTGACCTGACCAAACCAGGTGGCTGAAGGCACTTACAGTGAGACAGAAGCTAGCTCTTTGCAGTGTCAAGTCAGTGAGGCATGGTATGTGGGGAGTTTTCAGGCTGGTGGCAGCCAGAATCAGGGCTTGAACATGAGTCCTGTCTGCACCAGATGTCATTCAGGTATGAAAAGTGCTAAGACAGCTTTACTGTGTTTGTCACGCAGTCAGCCTACTCTCCCTTCTCCTCCTGGCACAACACTCCTTGCTGAGCACATCGATACTCCTAACAACCTGCTGGATCCCTTACTGGACAAACCACCTGCACAGATCTTGGCAGGTTGCCCTAAGGAAGGTCCACAGTCCTGGTGGAGAAAGCTGTCTCTTCCTCTGTATTTCTTCTCATGACACAGAGATGCAAGCCAATTTGAAAATCCATTTAGCTTCCTGGAATGAAGCATTGATTTCTTTCTGTCATTGTTGAGTACTTCACTCACAAGGCTAGGCAGCGGGCATCCATGGAATAGCCGTTGCTGAGGGGTGACCTCATGGTTCCAGTAGACCATATTCTGTGTGGTATTAGCATCTGGTCCTTAAACATAGCCACTAATGTTTGTTGTAGAGAGTTCACAGAGCAGCACACAAACCTTAGGAGAAAACAAATAAACCAACCAAAACATAAATGTGAAAAATCTGCAAGGGATGGGAAACAAACAAACAAACAAACAAAAAATCCAAAAAACCAAAAACGAAAGATAAATAGAAGTTTCAGAGGAGGATTCTGGCTGTCTGATATATAAAGGTGATGTTTTCAGGCAAGAATTGCTGGCAGCACATAGAGGCTGTCCCTGTCTGAGTTAATAGTGTAAAAGAGGTTGCTTATCTAATTAACACCATTCCTCATCCACATCTCTGTCAGGAGAAGAAAGGCTATGTCCAGGGTTTCAGGAGGTTTTGGGTACTCCTGGGGCTGGTGGTTTTTCCATCTGCTGTGCTCAAGCACTGAAAGCAAGGCAGACACCTGTATTCCCTCAGCCTCAGCAGGAGGCTGAAAAGCCTGTGTCGTTGAGTACCTAACTGCATCCAAGTTTTTAGGCTGATTCAGATGTTGTTTGTTCATACAGTATGTTGCCATACTTGGACCAACTCAGTTCAACTTATCCCTTGCACTGGGAGTTAACATCTGAGGCATTTATGTCAATTTTGCACATCACATTTAGATTTTGAGATAAGGTAAACTAAGTAATCTCTAAATACCTTCAAAAGCTGGAGCTGAGTGACCCGCCCTACACCCACTAAGCATTCTGTAAGGTGATTGTCAGAGCTGCAGTAAGTGAAGTCCTTGTTTGTGATTCTGGACCACACTCTTAGGTTATTTTCCTGAACATTTTCATTTACTAAAGTCAGGCATTTAATCATATTAAATCACAGGTTATAGACAATGTTGGAATAATAAATGTTCCTGTTTCTCTAAGAAATGGCACCTCTTACAATATTTGATGCATTTTCCTCATCTGAAATGGTGAATACTTCTCCACAGAGAAAGTGCAGAAGGAGCTGGATGCTGTTTTGAATCCTTCTCGGTTAATTTCCTATGAGGATCGGAGAGAACTGCCCTACACAAACGCTGTGGTTCACGAGATCCAACGCTTCAGCAACATTGTCTCTGTTGGTCTCCCCAGAGTGTGTGTCAGAGACACAACACTGCTGGGATTCCCCGTCAAAAAGGTACAGATGTATTTCCAGCCTTTGTTCTTTCTTTGGCAGAGAGATATTTAGCTATTATTCCTGTCTTGTTACTCGTTTTCCATCTATAAAATATTCTGCACGTAACCCAGAAACACGGTGCCTGGGGAAGGGTTGCTACTTATGGCTCCAGGAATGACATCATTCTCTCACTCCAAGAGCTGCAGCTGATGAGACCCCTGCTCCTGCTTCAGGAGCCTTGAGCTTCTGCCACAGGAGCCTTGAGCTCCTTCCTCACTCATCCACAGCACAACTGCAGAGACCAGCTCTGCTTGGCTGCAGGTGGACTGAGAGGAGAAACTGCTTTGCCAAGGCAGGAATGTCTACTCTTGCCCAATTTGGCACTGACAGCACTCTTGGGATGGAGGAAGACTTATGAGAGGATGGCTCATAGCTCCAAGAGACTGCATGAGCTAAAGGATCTGCCTACGTCTGTAATAGCTCCCAAATACTGCCTAAGACACTTGCTCACAGACAGTAAGGCCGTGTGACATAAGCTATGCCGGGTGCCAGTTCTCACTGCAAAGTACTAGCAGGAAACAGGAATTGGTTGCTTTTATTGGAAGAGAAATGGGAGAGGACAGTACTATTATTGGTACTTGGGACTGGCCCCACCTAACTCATTTTGTGGTGAAGGTTTCACTCTGTTTTGTCTGCTTCTGACAGCCAGGTAGCTAGGGCACGTGAACTGGTCTGCTGGGACCAACCAGTAAAGAAAAAGGCTGAGGTATTACTGCTAAAGGGGCTCAGAGGTTGTCAATGAAGTTTTGCAGTTATTTCTGACTTCATTTCTCTTTATCTTAAACCTGAAAGGAATTTTCTAAAGCTGTTACTTGAACAGCTTTAGAAACAAAAGTCCTACTAGAGGTGTTAAGATTAGTAGTAAAAGTGATCGCAGTGCAGTTGTACTAACACCACTAATGCTTTTAACACCACTGACATAGCTGTGGGGCTGAGAAGAGATCATTTCCAACACACAAACTGATCACCTAACTCCAGTTTTCTAGGCAAATGGTCTTCTAGCCACATTGTATCTGCTCACCACAAAGAAATGGCAACAAGCATCAAGTTTTATCCAGCAGGTAAAAAGTGACAGGCTAGTTAGTACTTGTGACTGAACCAAGTTCTTCCCTTGCAGGGCACCATCATTGTACCGAACATAGCATCTGTTCTGTATGACCCTGAGCAATGGGAAACACCTCGGCAGTTCAACCCTGGGCATTTCCTGGACAAAGAAGGAAACTTTATACCTCAAGAGGCCTTCTTACCATTCTCAGCAGGTAAATGCACTGACAGTTTGAATCAGCCCAAAAGATTAGATGAGGCATACACAAGTGTGAGACTGCTGCTTTTAATGAACAATACTGGTTTGTTTCTGCCAAGGGAGGTGCTTCTGTGCTGTCAGACCCCAAACTGTTCTTAGGACACTCTAGTGAGAATCCCACTCAAACTCCTAAGCTTGTTGCGTGCTGCAGTTATTCACAGTTGGTGTCTGTAGCATTCTTTGGCTGTACTTCATTTTTACTGAGAAGAAATGTGCCTAAGTTTGGACTGGAGTTATTTGCAAGCCCTTTTAAAGGAAACAAAAGAAAAGCAGAATGCATCCTGGTATACAAAGGATGAAGTTCCCACATGTAGAACTGAAAATCCAGTTGCAAAGGAGGGAAGTAATATAACAATGCACAGAGATCACACTTAGCAGTGGAGTTCCTCCTCTGTTGGGTTTGGTTTGGTTTCTCTGTTGATGTAGCAGACTAGTCACTTAGCTGTCCATCCAAGAATGGTTTCATGTAAATGGCTTTTTCTTTTATTTGTCTGCTAATCCACAAATGTGACTGCATTATTCACCTCTTCTGCTGATGCCATTGGTTCCAGTGCAGAACCCTTGGAAATTAACAGTAGTCCTCTTGCTTTGCCTCTAAAGTGACCAAGCCTTTGTTCAATTGCGAATGTCACTGCCAAGTCATTTTTATCCACTGACTTGGACTTCATGAAGGAATATACAAACAGCTGGCAGATGCTTGGTGTTATGACCCTGAAGCTCAACATCTGTAAAAGAAAAATAATTTTCCACTAAGTCAAGAGAGAAATGCTGGTGGTACCTCAGGGATTTTCACTGCAATTTTAATTTGTCGTCTCCTAACTCAGGACATTGGATAGAATCATACTGAGAAAGAATTTGCAAAGTTTTACTTCTGTGACTGTCAAGATCTGGGCCTTGAACAAAAAATACCCCCTCTGCTTATAAACAAGAATGAACAAAGTTATTATGACACTGAAAAATTCCTAGTACTGACCGTCCTTCCCCTCTTCCTCCCGCAGGGCACCGGGTGTGTTTGGGGGAACACCTCGCCAGGACCGAGCTCTTTATTTTCTTTGCCAACCTGCTGCGGGCTTTCACCTTCCGGCTCCCTGAGGGGGTGACAAAGATCAACACAGAGCCTATTTTTGGGGGTACACTGCAGCCGCATCCATACAGGATTTGTGCCATTCCACGCTAGGCTGCAGCACATCACAGAGTGGCATGAGACAGCCACCCTTAGCTCTGTGAATTTCCTCTCAAGTGTATAGACCTTCTTTTGCTGGCCAGGATATTGATATTAGTCTATCCCCAGGCTATTCAGAAAGGAGATATAAGGCAAGATCCAGACTCTCAGTACTTTGGTCTGGTCCTTGTGAAGGTCTCAGATATTCTTACAAGGATCTTAACCACTTTCTCCTTTTGGAGAACATCTGAAGCTTGATTCTATGGCTCCCAGACAAAGCCAACATGCTGCAGTTTCTGGTCCTTGGCAAGCATAATCATCATGGTGCTCAATCTCAAGTAAACCTCAGTAAAATTCAACAGAGGATCTCAGCACAAGCTGAGTAGGTTTCATTCCTCTGGGTGCTGTGATGGCCTCAAGTATTCTGACTTTAAAGCCTTATTTTGGTTTTACTGTCCTGAACTTACAGACTTTAATTTGTTGATAGGCTGCAAATTATAAACCAACCAACCAAAGAAATCTCAAAGAACACAAACCCATTAGAACATGGGTGGATTAATGTCTGAATTTGATGTGTCTCCCATATGGAAGATAGAGTCAATCTGAAGCTGAAGAAAGAAACTGAAATTTGGTGTTTGCCAGCAATGTGAAAGTGTGTCTTGGCAGCCTGATCACTGTGGTAAGGCATTGCCAAGTGGTTTGTTTGTCAATTGACTTTTGTGAGGCTTTTTTAAATGAAGTTTCTATGATGTAGCATCACACTCATTATCAATCCTGCTTAGATAGGGCGTAAATGTGGGATGAGATATTCACTTTCCCAGTGGGTTTCACTGCTAACTTTGCAGCAGAGGAATGTAGAGGCTTTGGAAGGCAGTGTCTACAGGCTAGCTGAACACTCAGGTGTTCCCCATCTCTGGGCCCTGTTCTGTTTTCATTAGTATATATATACACACCATACTGCTTTTTCCATTCAATCTCATTCCACTCCTCCCCTAGTTTCCATTCCTACTCCAAACTACTCTTTTTCATATAAACTTTGTTTCAGGATTCACCTTCCCTTTCAGTTTTCCACCTCTTATATCTTTCCATCATATCAAACTTCTGCCTCCTTTTACTCTCTTTTGCACAACTCTTAGTAGATGAAGCAATGACTTTTCAGGAGAGAGCTTAGAAGATCTGATTTAGTTCTTTGAGGCTCCAGACCATGAAAAGAAGAGTACAGTAACTATGGAGGGTGCACTGGAGGTAACTTAGTGTAAGGAAAGACATAAATGATGATGTGACATAGGAATTCTGAAACAGCTATTATTAATGTAACTGCTCACTGGCATTGATTCAACTCAAGATCAAGGCAGTTCAAGCAAACAGCTGGAGGTGACTGCCAAGCTCAGCTGTAGCTTTGTTAAAGCAAAGTGCTGTAGTATTCTGGAATACAAATCACTTTTGGAAAGGATTCAAATGTTGGAGTGGAGTAGAGCTGTCTGTAAACACTGCTGTAAACTTGATTGAATTTGTATGAGGACCAAAAGTGCTTTCATGTTGGAATATAAACTATTTGTAATTAAATCATTGTGGTACATCTGAACTTCCTGAATTGAAAATGGAGGAGAATGTTACTAAAAAGAAGTGAGAACTACTGAAAATCAGGCTGAGATGGACCAGATTCTGGCATGCCTTGTAACTCCAGCAGTGGTCTGCTCTAGCATAATCTAGCGCCTACAAGCTTGCTGGGCCAGAAGGGAAATCAGGACAGCAATGGGTTTCATAAAAGCAATAGCTGTCATAAATAATCCTGGGCGTTACACCATACAGCATATCAAAAACTGTTCTAGGGCCCACACACTTCTGCTCAGTCTTCTTTCCAGCTCTATCTGCATTTGCCCTCCACCCTACCCTCCCACGCCTCCTCCTTTCCACTCACCTTGCTAGAGACGGTGTCTCTCACTACCTCTGCCCACTCTCTTGTCATCCTGCCACTCACTGAAGAAGCTTAATAATAAGATGTGTGAAGTAGGTTGTGTGAAGAGCTGGAGCATTACGACCATTGAGACTCCAGCTGTTCTCAGTACTGCTGATAAACAGCTTCTGCATGACGAGGCAGGACTGAGGAGTGGAACAAGTTGGAAAGAGCTGGTAATTTACTGCCCATTTCAGCCACTTCAGGACCCTGTCTCACCAGACCCCTACCAGGCAGTAAAAAGAAGCACATAAGATTTTGAAGAGATTCTACTAAAATCTTGGCTGAAAGGGCAGGAGCTCTCAGCTCTCCCTTTGAGGGACTGAGTTTCCAGACAGTCTTGCACAAGTTTGCTATGTCTAGGCAGTGGAACCAGTAGGGTGTGTGTAACCTCCTATAGGGATCAGTCCACATGGGTCATGGAGCCAGAACCTCTCTGCAGATGTCCAGACCTATGGTACCAATTTACAACCATGTATTCCCATAAAGATTTGAAGATAGCTGATGGTGGAAAACAAACAGAATCTCCACTCCCTTGCTAAGCTTGGGAATGCTTCTGGGATGGAGAACAACTCCATTTCCCCTCCCAGAGACCATTCTCCCAAGTACTTGTCTAGCATTACGCACCTCCAGCTGCTGGGCTGGCTGACCTGTGTCAGTGGAGAAATTTGCAGATTATGGGGAAAGAGCTGAAGGGGTCCCAGGCCAGGTGCTGCTGAAGGATGACAGCTGAGTCACTTCTGGTTGACTCAGATGACTTCCCTGCCCACAGTCCTTTGTTGCCTCTTAGGTCCTGCTTTGTCTCTTGACTACCATCTTGTCAGCACTTAGCTAACCACTGGTTAGACCCCCTAGGTATGTGCCTGCATTGTGCCATCCAAAAGCTGGCAGATTAAAAGGTGTACACCCTGGTGCTGCTGGCTTGAGTGATGTAACATTTCTTTTAACTGCAGTGACTAAACCTTTTTATTTCTTTCCTTGTTTTGTTTTGTTTTGTTTTGTTTTGAACAATCAATGTCAATCACAGCCTCAGGTCTCTGAGTTGTGGTAGAACTGTCATCCTTAATAACAAGGTTTGGAAGGATTTGAAACCAAGTTGCAGGTGTTTATTCCAGGGAAAGATGTGAAACTGGGTGTTTTACAGCTTCAAGCATTGCAATTCCTTTGGGGAAAAGCAAGCTCACATCACAGAACTGCAGATGTGGTTGATCTGTTTCATATTTGCAGGACAGTGGGACTATGTGAATGCAGAAAGCATAAAATAGTTAATGTTGATGGGTATGAGATAGCTACCTAATGTAGCTCTGCTAAGATTACACTTAAGGAAAATACTGCCAAGTTGTCTGATAACAGGATCTTCTGCTCTTTTTTTTTTTTGTTTGTTTGTTGTTGTTGTTGTGTTTTTCTCTCTGTTTCATGGCAGGGCTCTCCTAGGTATCAGTATTAATGCCACAACCACATGGCAGGCTGTGTGCCAAACCCCAGGGAAACTACCCTGGCAAAAGGAAAAAGCAGAAACTAGAGACAAAGACAACCTTGCACAAAGGTTTGGTGGATTTTGTACCCATCCAAGGATTAAAAGCAAGAGCTGCTGTTTTTTCCCCTTCTGTTCAAACAAGTTGTTTGGAAAACTGGTTCGCCTCAAAGGCTCTGGCTAAATTGTTCCTGTCAATGCTCCAGTGTATGAAACAGTGAATCAATGGCACATTAGTGGGGGAACCTGACATTTATGGGATTCAATTTTGAAACAAAATATTATCCACTGCACCAGCATGACACATTTGGGAAACCTATTTCTGTACTTTCAAGGAGGTCTAGAAAACCCTGAACAGACAGCAAGGGACAGAACATGAAGTGTTCCCTGTCTCTCTAAATGGAAGGGCTGGCATGGTATCAAAAGTGACAAAAAGGCACTCAAAGTGACAAAAGACAGCTCAAAAGAACCAGAGGGGATTGCACTGCTTGTGCTTTGTTGCTGGTAAGCTGTGCCTCATCACGGGGCTTGTACTAAACATTTATTTCTGTTCAAAAAGAATTTTTAAGCAGGAAGATTACTTTCAAGCTGTTCAATATCAGTAGAGAATTTCTAGTTTGTCCTGTCCTTACAAGCTCTCCTAAGGCATCTGCTATCATATGCTGCCAGAAATGGAACATGAGACTAGCTGAACTTTCATCTGACACACCATGGCTGTGCTGCAGGTTTATGCCATGTACTTACAATTAAAATAGTTCAATGTTTATCTTTGGTTTGAATATTTATTGTCATCATCTTCTATTTTCTGTTTGAACAATTTGCTCTTCCTGTCAGACAGTGCCTTGACTAAGTGTCTGCTAAGGCACAACTTGGGAGACTGGAAAAGGATGCTCAGTCCAAGCAGCTCATCATCTTCGAGTATGAGCCAAAAGGCACTTGATGATATTCATTTGCCTTTGCTTAAAAAGTCTTGCCACTGCCTCTTTTCAAAGATGAATTTATTAGTTTGCTAGATGTCTTCAGGTGAGAAAAATGCCTTGTGAACTGTAAATCAGATTTTCTTCAGTACTAGAAGGCAATCTCTGGTTAAAGAAAGAGACATAATATGTTAGTTGAATCGGGGTTACACACAGATCCTTTAATGCAGCGTTAAAGAGCCACCTATCACCAGTGTCAGATCCGCACTCAAGCCTGTGCTGTCAGGTGTCATAGAGNGATCCGCACTCAAGTCTGTGCTGTCAGGTGTCATAGAGGCAGGGAATTAATGTGGCAGAGTCAGGAATTATAAAAATAGAATTACTTTATTTTCCTGAAAGCCCCACCCCCAGACTATATACAAAACTAATTTAGATTTATTTACAGGTTCTAATTTGATCGGGAATTCTTCTACAGGATGTTATGGACAAACTTAGAGATTTAGGCAGTCAGGAAGTGGAAAAGGCTAATCTATAAACACAGCTTTAATCAACTACCAATCAGGCTGAGCAGAGAATTAAGGGACCAGCAGGCTTGAAGGTGAGATAGGTATTGGGTGATGATCCCTTGCGGGATTTCTCTGTGGCTCGGCTGCCTTCTGATGCTGCAAGCAATACCCAATAGTCTGGATCCAGGCAGCAGAAGGCCAAGGCAGGTGGAAAACTCGCCGAAGTCAGAAGTGTCTCAAAACAGGACTGCCACAAGGCAGGGATTCTTGGAAGCGATGCTGCCTTGGCAGCGGCAGGGGAGAGCCTAACTGCTTGGGTCTCCCCGGTTCAAAATAGCAGCCAGGAAGTCGGCTGCAGTATGGTCCGAGAGCCGGCTGGGTGCCGAGAGCTGGGTCCCGAGAGCTGGGTCCGGGTGCCGCCGGCAGCTCACTCAAAAGGACCCCAGGGCTTGCCAAGATTGCAGATTTGCACAGAGCGGTGCAAAAGTGATGAGAGGCGTCCAAAGGCAGGGACGGTGCAAAACCGAGAGCCGTGTGAAAAGGTAGGAGCTGTCCAAAAGCGAGGACGGTCCAAACGGGAGCTCTGTCAAGACAGGAACTCTTTTAAGGTGGGCACCTCGTGCCTTCCCCCTTGCTCTATTTATCCTTTTCTAGACAAAGTGTCCATTTGCCAATTTATACTGGGCACAGAGACCCAGCCAGCCGCCAGCCCGATTCCAGCGTGGGTTTCCACATGGGTCAGCACAGGTGTGGGGAAAGGAGCCTGCTGCTGTTCTCCTTTCAAGCCTGCAGGGCGGGGTGGAGGAAAGCACTTTCCATGCCTTCTCCTCCCTATTCAAACCCACTGAGGGGGAGAAAGAAGGAAGGAATTTGGAGTGCTCTGGAGCATCAGAGTGAGCCTTGAACCAGGAATTGTGGTTAACCCAAGATGAAGAAATCCATCCCCATAAAATCTTTATGCTGTAATTGTCATTATCTGCCCACTTCTTTATCATCAATATCTCCACTATATTTACCATTGTGAAATGTTTACAGCTGAATTAAATGGAAAGGAGCAATAAGCTTCAGTGTCATGAAAGAACAGATTTATGGAGAAGTGGAGACAATTGAGTTTCAATGTGTGGAACCTACCTGCAAAAATCACTCTGATCTCTAATATGCAATGCAAGTGTGACAGAAAAGTCTGGGGCCGCCTACACAGAGTAAAGCAAGGGCATCCCCTCAAGAGTAGGATTGCACAAGGAATATTTGGTTTGCTTCTGAGTGTTTGTTGCAGCTAATCATGCAAGTCTGACAGATCAGGTAAGCCATGACACAGTGACTGGAGGACAAGAGATGGCAAACAAGGTCTGGAGAACAGTTTTGCCATTTCACTCAGGCAGCTTTGTATGTAAATCACATAGTGGGAGATGTGAGTACTATGGTTTGAATCAGCTTGTAATTTTCTTAGGTTAGATTTGTAGATAAAAATTGTGCCTAAGAGAAGAAATGTCAGCTCTTTAACCTTTATCCACGATGCATAGGCAAGCTTCATTTCATCCTTGTCCCCTAGCCCTTTGAGATGTCTCTCTGGATTGAAGTTACACTGTTAGAAATTGTTCTCATTCATTGGAGTGACTTACACAAGAGTGCCTTTTGGCTTTTAACAGTATTTCTGAACCATGGGTCTGGTCTAATCAGCTCTGCTAAGAAGCTGTCTTCCTTTAGACCAGATCTTATGAAGCTAACAGCTTTGCTTGACTTTTTGCTTTCTTTTTTTTTTTTTAAGGTCAAGCAACTTCAAAACAGTTCACAGTCACGATTTATAAAGGAACAGTAAGGGGTGAGTTTATGATTTTGTAGAGTTCAGAGGGTATAGGACAGAGCTAAAGCACAGATAACAGGAAGCTTGCTCAGGGCAACAAGCCTGAGTCAGAATCTGGAGCCCTGCTTTATTTAGGAGTGCCAGTACCCAAAGGCATTACCCACATTCTTGACTGGATGGTATACAAAGTCCTGAGTGATTGCAGACTAATTACAAGACAGCATGCAGGATCCAGCTGCCCCACCAGTGCATAGATATGAGTGAACCTTTTAAGAGGTAAGGTTCATGTAACTCAGTATTTATTAACAAGCTGCTAATTTTTAGTCTTCATTTACCCNGCCAAGATTGCAGATTTGCACAGAGCGGTGCAAAAGTGATGAGAGGCGTCCAAAGGCAGGGACGGTGCAAAACCGAGAGCCGTGTGAAAAGGTAGGAGCTGTCCAAAAGCGAGGACGGTCCAAACGGGAGCTCTGTCAAGACAGGAACTCTTTTAAGGTGGGCACCTCGTGCCTTCCCCCTTGCTCTATTTATCCTTTTCTAGACAAAGTGTCCATTTGCCAATTTATACTGGGCACAGAGACCCAGCCAGCCGCCAGCCCGATTCCAGCGTGGGTTTCCACATGGGTCAGCACAGGTGTGGGGAAAGGAGCCTGCTGCTGTTCTCCTTTCAAGCCTGCAGGGCGGGGTGGAGGAAAGCACTTTCCATGCCTTCTCCTCCCTATTCAAACCCACTGAGGGGGAGAAAGAAGGAAGGAATTTGGAGTGCTCTGGAGCATCAGAGTGAGCCTTGAACCAGGAATTGTGGTTAACCCAAGATGAAGAAATCCATCCCCATAAAATCTTTATGCTGTAATCGTCATTATCTGCCCACTTCTTTATCATCAATATCTCCACTATATTTACCATTGTGAAATGTTTACAGCTGAATTAAATGGAAAGGAGCAATAAGCTTCAGTGTCATGAAAGAACAGATTTATGGAGAAGTGGAGACAATTGAGTTTCAATGTGTGGAACCTACCTGCAAAAATCACTCTGATCTCTAATATGCAATGCAAGTGTGACAGAAAAGTCTGGGGCCGCCTACACAGAGTAAAGCAAGGGCATCCCCTCAAGAGTAGGATTGCACAAGGAATATTTGGTTTGCTTCTGAGTGTTTGTTGCAGCTAATCATGCAAGTCTGACAGATCAGGTAAGCCATGACACAGTGACTGGAGGACAAGAGATGGCAAACAAGGTCTGGAGAACAGTTTTGCCATTTCACTCAGGCAGCTTTGTATGTAAATCACATAGTGGGAGATGTGAGTACTATGGTTTGAATCAGCTTGTAATTTTCTTAGGTTAGATTTGTAGATAAAAATTGTGCCTAAGAGAAGAAATGTCAGCTCTTTAACCTTTATCCACGATGCATAGGCAAGCTTCATTTCATCCTTGTCCCCTAGCCCTTTGAGATGTCTCTCTGGATTGAAGTTACACTGTTAGAAATTGTTCTCATTCATTGGAGTGACTTACACAAGAGTGCCTTTTGGCTTTTAACAGTATTTCTGAACCATGGGTCTGGTCTAATCAGCTCTGCTAAGAAGCTGTCTTCCTTTAGACCAGATCTTATGAAGCTAACAGCTTTGCTTGACTTTTTGCTTTCTTTTTTTTTTTTTAAGGTCAAGCAACTTCAAAACAGTTCACAGTCACGATTTATAAAGGAACAGTAAGGGGTGAGTTTATGATTTTGTAGAGTTCAGAGGGTATAGGACAGAGCTAAAGCACAGATAACAGGAAGCTTGCTCAGGGCAACAAGCCTGAGTCAGAATCTGGAGCCCTGCTTTATTTAGGAGTGCCAGTACCCAAAGGCATTACCCACATTCTTGACTGGATGGTATACAAAGTCCTGAGTGATTGCAGACTAATTACAAGACAGCATGCAGGATCCAGCTGCCCCACCAGTGCATAGATATGAGTGAACCTTTTAAGAGGTAAGGTTCATGTAACTCAGTATTTATTAACAAGCTGCTAATTTTTAGTCTTCATTTACCCTTCCATTAGGGGAGTCTGAGCTTTCTGATCTCATCTATTAACCCACTTGCACTGCCCAGAAGGGGTACAGCAGAGTTCAAGTTTAAATGGCCAGTATTAATATTAGTTAATTGTTAGTGCTGCTGTGTTTGGTCAGAAAGAGAGATGTGGGTAGCTGGTTTTCAAAGAGACGTTTCACCCCAATATGAATATGAGTTTGTGTTACATAGCACTGGTCACTTTGAATGTGAGCAGTGGATAAAAGAGACAGGTACTTGGAAGAGATTTGGCCGAGAAGTAAAATCACTGAACAGAATTACTTCTGTTCTAACTCAAATCAGGACATGGTGAACACACCCTTTGCTTTTCCCTCTTTGGCCATCTGAGGCAATGACAATTCCCAGTCTCCACTGCAACAGCTCAGCTCTCTCCAGAGTCAGGCCTGCAGGCTCTGGCCCACTGGCACTGGTTGCAGCGATGTTATTTTTTTCAGGCCAAAAAAGCAGCCTTGGTAGATCTGCTGTCCAACTTCTCTCCAGTCTGCCAGTCCACTGCTCACAGAAGACCAATTTCTGGCCTTCCATAAGGTCTTGAGCATGCAAACACAGCACCTGGGGGAAGTCACACAACTTATGTGCTTAAAGTAACTAGCAGATAAATGATAAAATTGTCAAAAGATGCTATGCAGGGGGGTTGGACTAGACCTGTGGAGGTCCCTTCCAACCCAAACAGTTCTTCAGTCCTATGCATCTATGTAACTAAGATGTCTTATGCATGCAGTAAGCCTGTATCTGCAGATCACTCTTCTGAAAACATACGTTGCTGCCAGACTCCATGGACTGAAAGACTAGATTCAGGGGAGCCTTCTGAACCTGAGAAGGAATGAAAATAGAGTGTTTGTGACTCAGCCAAAAGCCAGCTAAGAAAACAGTATTGTCACCCTCAGGGAATAATTAAGTCAATTTGAAAACCTTTAGTTTATTGTTGCAAGCAGAGGCAGCCTAACAGAGACACTTCCAATTGCAAATAGTTGCAAAGGTAAAGTGCTATGGTATTTAGCTGTACTGGGCTTCCAGAGAAATCCACAGTGCTCCACACAATAATTATGGATCATTTAAGCCTCTCTGCTTACAAAATACCAGCCTGAATTACACTGGCATACCTACTCCTCTTTTGACATATTTGGTGGTAAGCAATACAGTCACTAGGACTTTTCACTGGAGGTCTTACTCTTCCCCAGACCATTAATTTTCAAGCGACCTCATGAATAGGAAATTCTCAATGAGAAATTCCTTCCAGAATGAGGCAAAAGGAGAGAGATGACCTCATGGTGTCACAGAAAAACCTGGATCCTCAAACAGTTTGAGGAGGGGGAAATGACTGGCAACTTTGGTGTTCCACAAGGTATGTGCTTTGCCTTTGAGGACACAATCCAGCACCCTGAGTGAGAATACATCAGAAGTGTCACATAAATCATATTTTCCCTAATGCAAATGTCCTTGCTGCCTATGAGACAGAGTACTTTGCTCAGAGAGGAATAGAGACTTAGGAGATATTACCATCTCCTATTGCTCTTCACATTGATTTGCTTTGGAGAATCAGAATCTGCGAACCATTGCTTGCTGAAGTCACCTAGAGTTAATGACTGCACATGCTGTAATGTGTGCTGCACTCAAAATTCAGCCCTCTCTCTCCTGAAGATTAAAGGCAACCCCAGCTCTGCAATTTGATGAAGACAATCTGGCCTGGGTTCTCCTCAACCTAGTTTTGTCAGAAAGAGAAACTGCAGTGACCACTTTGCACTGGGCACTGCTCCATATCTTGACTTAGCCCAGAGAAGAGGGGAGACTAATGAGATCACAGGCAAAACCACTTGGACTGCCTTCCCAGGGAACACACCGAGGTTGGCACAAAGTGTAAAGGTAAAAGCCTGTAAAGCTGCATCCAGCTGGAAATTCACTCTCTGTGAATCCTTATTTATTGAGACTCACCTGGGCCCATTAGCTTCACCTTGCTACCTTGCACTTTGGCAGGAAGTACTAACTCTTCCCTTCCATGAGAGTCAGAATGAGAGCAGAGGGATCTGAGCAGGTAACAAGCCCAGAGGTGGCAGCACAGTGAACTATTCCTGCAACTGTGCTGCTGAGCACAACCAGTTGCCCAGGCCTCTCCTGGAATGGTTCTGATGCTATCAGTTGCTCATTCAGTCAGAGAGGGGAAGCTCCAATCTTTAACATCCAGCTGCAACACAGGATCAAACCATTCTTTCCTATACAGGCCACCACTGCCTTCCCTCAGTACAGCCTCTTCCAAGCAGTGGCAGACACCTTTAAAGTCCTTCAAATTCCTGATGCTGAGGATGGACAAAACTAAACAAATCTCTCAGAGAAAGGTTTCATTTGGGGGAGAAAACACTGCTGGCAATTGTGATGCTTTGTTGTCTTTCACAATATTTCTGAAGAATATCAAATTTATTAGATATTGTTTTCAGTCTTCCATAAAGTTCTCCCATTATCCTGTCTCTCCATCCCTGAGCCATCCAGCTCCACTTACTATAAAATCTTATTAGGCTATTAGCTGAGAATGTTTTAGTGCATTAGAAGGAAACAATCATCAGAGAGTGTAATATAATTTCTGTACATGGTAGTTCTCTGTCTACTGTCACTGAAGTGGTTAACTGAGGATGTATTTGTGACAGCAACAGCCCCAGGAAATCAAGCAGCAAGGACGCTGAAGCAGAGAGGATGCAGATAAAGGTTTGCACTGCAGCTAAAATGATCAGCGAGTCTGCCAAAAGGGATGGCCCTGTCTCTTTTGTCCTTGGCCGTGTCCTCACTCTACTTGGTGAGACAGCAGCTAGAAGGTGAGTGTGCGCAGAGCCAGCAGAAAACTCTTACTGCAATTGAAAAAGGCTTTACCCCAGACCAGCCAGATGAATTCTGTCACTTCACAGCTCTGTGGTGGCTAGACCCAGCTCTGGTGAAAGGCAAGGCAAAGGCATGAGAAGAAACTTATTAACCAGAAAGGTTGTCACACACTGGAATAGTCTTCCCAGGGAGGTGGTTGAATCAACATCCCTGCAGGTGTTTAAAGGACATTGAGATGTGGTGCTGAGGGTCATGGTTTGGCATCAGACTTGTCACAGTTAGGTAACAGTTTGGCTTGATGATACTAAAGGTCGTTTGCAACTGAAATGATTCTATGGTTCTATTTGTTGTGAAGCCATCCTGCTTATACATAGATTACTGACTTGCCATGAATGAAACGATATGAAGAAGCTTGCCCAGAATCACAGAGGAGATCTGTAGCACAGCAGGAAATTGAACCAAGTCTGCAAAATCTAAGCTAATGTCCGGAGCAGGGCACCAGCCTTGTTCTCACTGTGATAGCTGAAAACCAGCCAGCCCACCTCAGCTCATCTGATCTATTCTTGCTGCTTGCTCTGTGCACAGCTCAAAGGTCACGCTCCACTGAGGCCCAGACACATTCACTTGGGACTAGATGTGGTTCATCTGCCTGTGCTGTCCAGGAGCTCCAACAAGGCTGATGCCTGTGGGAGTCTGGATCTAAGAGCTGGTGGCTCTGGGACTAGCAGATCACAGCTGAGTGAGGAAGGACATAAGGACAGTAATGTTTTCTCAAAGTCAAATTTTTGTGAGTGTTCTTGTACTTCTCTGTGTCTGGATTTCTCTGATGTTCCTAACATCCAGAGGGCTCAAGGGAAGCTGCCTCCAGGACTGACACCTCTCCTGAAGTGCTGCAGTTGCTCAGGAAATGGCCACACATTATATAAATAGTAACATAAATATACATATGGAGTTACATACAGCTTGGTGTTACAGGTGACAGAGACGTGATGTGCAGAATGACTGAGAACCTGAACTCAGGCAGCCGTCAGCAGGATCTGCAGGAACTAAGTGCCACCCAGGCAGCTCATGATGGTCAGCACATCCCCAGTAAGACACTCCAGGTCAACGGCTGTTGGAAAAGTTTGGCTGAACTGCCTGACTCTGCTGGACTTCCCGAGCAGGATGCCCAATGCAACGGTGAGCAAACATTACCATCTAATGGCTGCACGTGTTAATTACAGCCATAATTTCTGCTTTAACGAGGTTCCCCGTGTCAACACTGAGACACTGAAAAAGCTGTGTGATTGGAAAACAGATAAAGATGGAAAGATAATAAAAGCAATCTTCGTGATTTTGCAGCATCCATCAGTCACCTCTGGTGGGCCAATGTGAGCAGAAGAAATCCTGCTTAAGTATTTCTGGGTAACTCGGTGTGGTTGCTGTGCTGCTGCCTGGATGTGCTGCAGGTATGTGAACAACAGCAGCCATAAGTAACAATGCAATGCATTAATAACAGTGAAAGCCTTTCGAGACATTAATGGTGAGACACAATTCCAGCCTCTTTTATGTCCTGACAGCAGGATAAAATGTTTCCAACCTCTTTCTTGGGCAATGCTAAGGGCTGCAAAACAGTCCTTACTTTGTTGAAATGGTCTTGATCTCTGGCCTAACATCCTGGTCTGAGCTACAACAGAACTAATTGTCTGCAGTGATTTTACTTTTCAGCTCAGGGTCTTCTAACCAGCTGCACTTCCTGTACTTAATGGAATATTTTCTCAGACAGTATCTGCTTCTAGCAGTGATAGCACTCAGTGTTTATAGTTAGCACCAAGAATTGATGTCGCTGCTAACTCTTGTGTGCCACACTGGGAGTGCAGAAAGTAAAAGGCCACACCTGCAGGGAAGAGTGGACAGGACAGGTGACCCTAAACTGACCAACAAGTTATTCTATTCCATGTATTTAATATTCAGTATTATTCACAGGTCAAGCTTTCTTCTTCAGTGGCTGGCATTTGAGGAGGACTCTGTCCCTTCTGCTCTGTTCAGATCCCAACCCATGCATTCCTGAATTCAGTTCCTGAATCCAGCTCTTGAATCCAGTTCCTATCTGCTGCTTAGGCCAGTCTGGGACTTCTGCCACAGCATCGGTAGTGACAGTGATATAACTGCCATCACGGGGGTTGGGTTCAATATTGATTTTGTATATATTTGAATATGGTTTTTTTTATTGTTATTATTTCCATTAGTTTTAGTTTCCCAATCCATAATCCTTTTTCTTCCCTTTGCGAAGGGAAAGGGATTAATAAAGAGTGTCTCATCCACTCACTTAGTGGGTGGCCCAGTCTAGTCCTTGACAACTAATACCATCAAAATGTGGAAGGGCCTCTCTTTAAATGTCTGATGTCTTTATGCCATCCTGTGTCTTGCTGTTGTTCTAGGTGGCCAGGTTGTATGGAAATACATGCACACTCTGGCTGGGAAAAAACACCAGTGGTTGGATAAATGGATTTCAAACAGTGAAAGATACCTTGACTGGGTATGTAGAATAATTTTGTGAGAAACCTGTGGCATCCTTTTTGAGGGATGTCATGGGAGGCCTCTATGCTACTTCCTTGTGTTGTGTGCACTGAAATATTTTTAGCAGAGCAAGCTGCTCAGAGAATGCAGTTTGGTACAATGCATCTGCTCTTAGTGCCTCTTTTAACATGAGCTGCTCCTGGCAGCAAGATGAATGCTGCAGAACCACTGTTGCATGTCCTTCTTGAATGCTGGGCCCCAAATATACATTCAGCACACAAAACAAAACTGTTTCACATCTATATACTTGGATAGCTTGGGCAATCCCGAGTTTACTGAGCATGTTACCAAGACATCTCAAGAAGTCTTTGGAGTAAAATGTGCAAAAACACCAGCCAGCAGGACCCACCATGGGTCAAGTGCACAGTTCTACCTGAAAGAGAAGAAAGGCAAGTAGAGAATTTATTTCCCACTATAAGTATCAAGTAGATATGTGGTGGAGCAAAAACCAAAACCAAGGAAAACAAACCCAGCATAAACTTCTCTTATTTCCCATGTAAATACTGCCAAGGATCCTTCCAAACTCATGACAGTGAATCAAGCCACTACAATTTCACCAGTCCCACTTACAGTGATTACCAGTCCCATACTTCTCCCCATTTTGTTGCAGGCATCATCTTTGCCAATGGGCACACATGCAAGGAGCAGAGACAGTTCAGCCTGATGACTCTCAGGAACCTTGGACTAGGGAAGAAAAGCCTAGAAGTCTGGATCCAGAAGGAAGCTTGCTGCCTGCTTGAGGTCTTTGCCAGAGAAAGAGGTGAAACATTGACCTGTATGTGGTCACGACAGGGCTCATTCTCTTTGTTTCCAGGCCTGCTGTCTCTACTGGAAGTTGTAATTTCTGCAGGAGGTTCGATGGGAGGTTGCACAGCTGATGCCTTCATGTTCATTTTGCATTTGGCTGGGACATCATGCCTGACTCATTGCTTCCATGCTAATCTTTTATGGGAGAAAGTAACAGATGACAGACTCCTAAACTGTGCTGATAATGCACTTTTCTATAGGATGGAATCTTTCCCTCACTCATTATAAAGGTGCTTGAAGAATGATTTCCCAGTTAGACTCCTGCATCTTGATTCCTGCAGGCTCAGCTATTTGTGTAATCTCATGCAAATCAAGAGCAGGCTGGATGGGAGCTCAGTGTAACAAAGGGTCACAGCCTACAGCAGAAGCTGATGACTCAACTGTCTCTGCTTGTAGGATGGATCTCTCAGTCCCACTCCCTTCCTCCATCAACAACATGATTGCTGATGTGCTTTTTGGATGTTGCTTCTCTACAGAGGCTGCCATGTGCCAGAGGTGGTTAAGAGATTCCCAGGAAATGGGTAGAATTCCATGGCACCTCCAGGTGAATAAGCACTGACCTGCTCCCTCTAACTGTATCAAAGCCTGACAGCACTCCTCAGTGAGCCATGACATGAAATGGTCATTCCTTGCCAATGAAGAGAAGACGAAGAGCTTTCAAATAAACACTGAACTCTGACAAAGCCAACACACACTTCAAGAAGTTCTTCAGTATGAGGGTGGCAAGAGTCTGGTACAGGTTGTCCAGGGAGGTTGTGGATGCCTCCTCTGTGGTGGTGTTCAAGGCCAAGGTGGATGAGGCCTTGAGCAGCCAAGTCTAGTTGAGAGGTGTCCCTGCCCATGGTGGGGAGGTTGGAGTAGGTGATCTTTAAGGTCCCTTCCAACCTAAGCCATGCTATGATCCTCTGATTCTGTCCTCTTCTTTCTCAGTATTGATCCTTCTGCAACCATTCCTGGCTTGCTTTATCTACACACCCATTGAATCTCCTGTCATAGCCCTCTTCAGAGAGACTGATCTGACTTTACTTTGATATTATTCATAGAATCATAG
>WBNM01011727.1:4480-27184 GCA_013399055.1 Ramphastos sulfuratus | reverse complement strand
TTCCAGCCTCAGTGGTTCCATGATTCTCTGTTACTTGCTCAGGGCAAAAAGGCAGGAGCCTGATTCCAAGTCCTGGTGATGTTGTCCCAGGAATTACCAAAGCTTTCCCAGCTCTTGGCAAGCCACAGCCCAGTTTGTCCATGCAGTGACTGCTTCTCTGCTGCAACAGCTTAATGGTTTGATGGCCATGGTGGAGCTGGGTTGATGCTTGGACTCCATCATCTTAGAGGTTTTTCCACCCAGACAATTCTCTGATTCTCTGCCATCCTGCCCCAGCTCTCCAGCACACCCAAGCAACCCTGAGTTTATGCTCTCCCATAACTAGTGGGAGGCAGTGGGAGAAGCAAAGGCTTGTGCCCAGCCCCCAGCCTGGTTTGTAGGCTCTGGAGGGAGGCTCCCAGTGCCAGGAAAGCAGAGCTGGGTGGGGGGGCTCAGGGCCTGACTCATTGACAATTTCTTTCTTGAAATCTGCCATTTCCTGTCCCTTGCTCAAAACCCCCTCACAGCAAATGGCTCTTGTGGGCTGGGGCAGTGTTAACCACATGAACCTTCCTGGCTACCAGGGCCTGGGCTGAGTGTTTCAAATCATAGAATGGTTTGGGGTGGAAGGGCCTTCAGAGACCATTTACTCCAGGAGCACCTCCCAACTAGACCTGGTTGCCCAATGCCTCATCCAGCCTGGCCCTGAGCACCTCCAGGGAGAGAGGATCCACAGCCTCCCTGGGCAACCTGTGCCAGAGTCTCACCACCCTTGCACTGAAGAACTTCTTCCTCAGATGCAGTCTAGCCCTGCTCTCCCTCAGCTTCAAACCATTCCCCCTTGGCCTGTCTCTGGAGCCCCTTATGAAAAGTTCCTCTGCAGCCTTCCTGCAGGATCCCTTCAGGTATTTGAAGGCAGCTCTGAGGTCCCCCTAGAGCCTTCTCTTCTCCAGGCTGCACACCCCCAGCTCCCTCAGCCTGTCCTCACAGCAGAGCTGCTCCAGTCCTTGGATCATCTTTGTGGCCTCCTCTGGCCTCACTCCAGCAGCTCTGTGTCCTTCTTACGCTGGAGGCAGGATTGGAGGTGAGGTCTCAGCAGAGCAGAGTCAAGGGGCAAAATCCCCTCTCTTGCCCTGCTGCCCACACTCCTGTGGATGCAGCCCAGCACACAGCTGCCTGCTGGGCTGCAGGAGGGCACTGCCAGCTCCTGGGGAGCTTCTCAGCAACCAACATCCCCAAGTCTCTTTCTTCAAGGCCGCTCTCAACCCACTCTGCACCTGGCCTGGATTTGTGCATTTGTAGCTCAGGCTGTGTCTGGGGCATGGAGGAGCCCAGCAGGGCATGAGCATGTCCTCAGCTCCAGCAGCAGTGTTTGGGAAATGAGCAGGCTGGGGAGCTGGGAAGGTTTTCTTCTTACCATGGTGGCCAGCTTGGGGATCATGTGGCACAGAGAATTGATGTTGCTCTCATACCATGGGTCAGCTCTGCCCAGGTATGTGCCCACCTCACACAGCTCCTCCTGGCTCGTGGCAGGGTGGTCCTGTTGGAGGAAAACACAGCTCAGTACTGTCATGGCTCAACAGCAGGAGCCAAAGAGGAGGCAGAAGGAGCAGGGCCACAAATGCCATGTGGGCAGTTCCCCTATACCTCCCCCTGGCCAAACATTTCTGGCAGCACTGATGTAGCAGGTGCTCAAGAACAATAATTAGGTGAAGAATGAAAAGAAGAATTAGATCATCCCAGAACCCACAGTGCTGGAGGGTGGAAGGGACCTCTGGGGATCAACCAGTCCAATGCCACTGCTAAAGCAGGGCACCCACAGCAGCTTGCCCTGGGTCACAGTGCCCAGCTGGGGTTGGAATCTCAGCAGAGAAGGAGACTCCACAACATCTCTGGGCAGCCTACTCCAGGCCTCCAGCAGCCTCATACCAAAGAAGTTTCTCTGCCTGTTCAGGTGCAACCTCCTGGCTTCCTTTGTGCCCATTTTACCTCGTTCTGTCACTGGGCACCACTGACAAGAGCCTGGCCCCAGTGCCCCAGCAATCCTCCTTTGCACAGTGACACATTTGCCAGCACTCACAGCCTTGTGAGGACTGCAGCTGTTTGTTTGTGGTGGTCCTGAGGCTGTCAGAGGGTTTGAGATGTGGGCAGGATAAAGTGCAAGGCAGTGACCTGCAGAACTCAAACTGAGGTCATGGTCCAGCAGGCAAAGCCCTCAGCAAGGGCTGACTGCTGCTTGCTCTGTGCCTCTAGGAAGTGAGAAAAGCATCAAGCCTTTGCTAAAGCTGCCCAGATCCTCCTGGAGCTGGAGCCTGGAAGCACAGCCTGGCTACTGGCTGTGAGCTCTCAGCTGTCAGGGTGGTTGGAGCAACCTGAATGTCTCTGGGTCTGATGGATTTCTTGGATTCCTTGAGTGGTTTGGGTCAGAAGGGAACTTCCAGACCATCCACTTCCATGGCAGGGACACATCCCACTAGCCCAGTTTGCTCAAGGATCCATCCAGCCTGGCCTTGAACACCTCCAGGGAAGGGGCATCCACTACCTCCCAGGTAACCTGTGCCAGTGCCTCACCACCCTCACTGAAGAATTTCTTCCTCCTCTCCAGTCTCAATCTCCCCTCCCCAAGCTTTCAATTCCCACAGCCAGCCTGCAGACTGAGCCCCACCACCCTGTCCTGGCTCCCATACTCCTTGTTCTAGGAGCAGGCCATTAAGGGATGTGAATTGCTGTAAATCCCTCCTGCTCTTCCACCAAAACCACCCTCAGCTGCTGGCAGCAGCACCCAGAGCTGCCAAGCCCACTCTCACCCAGGTGCTTGGCTGCTCTGCCACCACTGGGATGTAGTAGAAGTGCAGGTTCAGCCTGGGAGTCAGGAAAGCTCTCCGCGTCTCTCGCTTCCTTCAGGTGGGAAAAGAAACAGCTGAGTCACGAGGGGAAGGGGCAAGAACATGGCTCTTGGCCAAGGCTGGCAGTGCCAGCAGCCTGCAGCTGCTCTGCACCAGGAGCACCTGTCCTCCTCACCCTCCTCCTGAGCCCAAGGGGAGGGGATGGCTGTAATGCCCCCAGGTCCCTAAATGAAGCAGAGGGAGATGAAGTGGCCAAGGGTGTGCCCAGAATCACAGAATGCCAGCCTGGAAGGGACCCCAAGAGTCCTCTGCTCCAACCTGCAGACAAGCTCTTGGCTGGGACTGGTTGTCCTCTTTGCACCAACTCTGCTCCCCAGGCTGCTGCCTGCACTGCAGCTCAGGCCCACCCCACGTTGCTCTGCTGGCCCAGGTGAACCAGCTGGGAGGAGCCATCTGGGAAGCAGCTTCTCTTGAGGATTTTTTCCTTTGGATAGGACAATCTCTTGCCTCACTCCTTGTTCATTTACTCCTTCCCGTGGACAGAAGGGAAAAACTCAACCATGTGCACCACTGGGGGCAGCAGAACCAAAGCATTCCCTGCAGCCAGCCAAGTCAGATGCATTTAGGTGTGGAACAAGTGGGTCCCATCTTGGCCCAGGGGATTNGGGGGT
Source organism: Ramphastos sulfuratus (assembly GCA_013399055.1). Taxonomy (NCBI): domain Eukaryota; kingdom Metazoa; phylum Chordata; class Aves; order Piciformes; family Ramphastidae; genus Ramphastos; species Ramphastos sulfuratus. The sequence continues at coordinate 23,688 of WBNM01011727.1, read as the reverse complement.
GGGGGTGGGGGTAGGGTTCCACCTTGGCTGCTTTAACAGGCTGAAGAGCAAAGCCCCCACTCTGTGCTCCCTTTCCCCAAGGCCCAGAGCCAAAGAGGCTGTGGCCACCAAGTCACCTCCAAGAGTGGTAGGCTCTGGCCAGGCGCCCCAGGACGCGGTCATCCCCTAGCAGCACGATGCGGGCAGTGTGCAGCCTCTGGAGCTGGGCTGCAGGCCCCAGGGCGGGGCCAGGGCTCCTCTGCAGCTTCCCTGGGGGCTTCAGCCCGGGACCAGCGCAGCCAGCCTGCAGGAAGGCCACGCTCTCCAGTGCGGATGGCTTCTTTTTAATGCCACCCTTCCTGTGGAGCCGGCAGTGCTCCGGCTCCGTGCCACAAGGGCTGAGGGACTCCTCGGCCGGCAGGGGCAGGTCCCGCTCGATGCCGCTGTCGGTGGAGAGCACGGAGAAGCGACTCTGCTGGCAGCACTCGCAGCCAGAAATGATGTCCTGCATCCCAAAGGTGTCCAGCTCCTGGCCGAGGCAGTCAGGCTGGCAGCTCTGCCACCCTGGGCGGATGAACAGCCCCAGCTCCTTCCCTGCAGGGAGAGGGGAGCTTGAGAAATGCAGGCAAAGCCAGGCTGAGCCCTGGCCTGCTGCAGCTTCCCTCTTCTCATGCAGTGCCTGGGGCCAACACCTGCAGCAGGTCTAACAGCTCTTCAGTCCCATTCCCCATCACGGCATGAAGACAGCTCACTGGCACTGAGATCAGGTCCTCTGGGCAAGCCTTGCCTCAGCCTGCCCCACATAGTCCTCTCCACATCTCCTTCACCTCACCTCCCCACTGGTGCCCACAGACAGGATGAGGGGCAATGGGCATACACTGGAACATAAGAAGTTGCATCAAACATGAGGAGGAAATTCTTTGACTGAAGGGTGACAGAGCCCTGAAGCAGGCTGCCTGGGGAGGTGCTGGAGTCTCCCTCTCTGGAGACTTTCAAAACCCACCTGGCTGTGTTCCTCTCTGACTTTCTCCAGGTGATCCTGCCTGGGCAGGGGCTTGGACTCCATGATCCCCAGAGGTCCTTTCCAACCCCTACCATTCTGTGATTTTCTGGCCTGACCCCAACACCCCNGGGTGGGGATGGGGTTGGGATGGGGTGAGGATGGGGTGGGAATGGGGTTGGGATGGAGTGGGGATGGAGTGAAGATGGAGTTGGGATGTGATGGGGATGGGGTGAGGATGGGGTTGGGATGTGGTGAGGATGGGCTTGGGATGGAGTGAGGATGGGGTGGGAATGGGCTTGGGATGGAGTGAGGATGGGGTTGGGATGTGATGNTTTTAATGCCACCCTTCCTGTGGAGCCGGCAGTGCTCCGGCTCCGTGCCACAAGGGCTGAGGGACTCCTCGGCCGGCAGGGGCAGGTCCCGCTCGATGCCGCTGTCGGTGGAGAGCACGGAGAAGCGACTCTGCTGGCAGCACTCGCAGCCAGAAATGATGTCCTGCATCCCAAAGGTGTCCAGCTCCTGGCCGAGGCAGTCAGGCTGGCAGCTCTGCCACCCTGGGCGGATGAACAGCCCCAGCTCCTTCCCTGCAGGGAGAGGGGAGCTTGAGAAATGCAGGCAAAGCCAGGCTGAGCCCTGGCCTGCTGCAGCTTCCCTCTTCTCATGCAGTGCCTGGGGCCAACACCTGCAGCAGGTCTAACAGCTCTTCAGTCCCATTCCCCATCACGGCATGAAGACAGCTCACTGGCACTGAGATCAGGTCCTCTGGGCAAGCCTTGCCTCAGCCTGCCCCACATAGTCCTCTCCACATCTCCTTCACCTCACCTCCCCACTGGTGCCCACAGACAGGATGAGGGGCAATGGGCATACACTGGAACATAAGAAGTTGCATCAAACATGAGGAGGAAATTCTTTGACTGAAGGGTGACAGAGCCCTGAAGCAGGCTGCCTGGGGAGGTGCTGGAGTCTCCCTCTCTGGAGACTTTCAAAACCCACCTGGCTGTGTTCCTCTCTGACTTTCTCCAGGTGATCCTGCCTGGGCAGGGGCTTGGACTCCATGATCCCCAGAGGTCCTTTCCAACCCCTACCATTCTGTGATTTTCTGGCCTGACCCCAACACCCCACAAGAAGCAAGGCTGCTGCAGTCAGCAGGAGCTTCCTTCAGCTTGGCCCTGATGTGAAACTCACAAGTCAAGAAGCAAGGCTAAAGGACAAATTTTGCACAGGCTCCCCAGCTCAGGAACCATCCCAGCTGCCCACAGCCTCCCTAGGCACTCACAGAGCTGCTCGTCTTCTGTCCAGAGGTGAAAGCTGATGGTGGGGTTGGGCAGAGGGGTGCCCTGCAGCCCTCCCATGGCAGCATTGCCTGCAGGAAGAAGGAAGCTTGAGCACTTCCATACTGTTTTCACAGAGGTGATTATGCTCTGCTGAGACCCCACCTGCAGCACTGCATCCAGCTTTGCAGCCCACCACACAGGGACGACATGGAAGTGCTAGAGAGGGTCCAGAGGAGGCCACAAACATGCTCAGAGGGCTGGAGAACCTCTGCTATGGGGACAGGCTGGGAGAGTTGGCCCTGTTCAGCCTGCAGAAGAAAAGGCTCCAGGGAGACCTTTAGAGCAGCCTTGCAGTACCTGAAAGGGCTCCAGGAGAGCTGGGGAGGGACTTTGGACAAGGACTGGGAGAGACAGGACAAGGGACAATGGCTTTGAGCTGGGAGAGGGGAGAGTGAGAGTGGAGGTGAAGAAATTCTGTAGAGTGAGGGCAGTGAGACACTGGTACAGGTTATCCTAGGAGCTTGTGGATGCCTCATCCCTGGAGGTGTTGAAGGCCAGGCTGGCTGAGGCCGTGAGCAGTCTGGGCTGGTGGGAGGTGTCCCTGCCCATGGCAGGGGCAGTGGAACTGGATGATCTTGAAGCTCCCTCCCAACTCAAGCCCTTCTGTGGTTCTATGAATACACAGCAACAGTTTTCCTGCACAGATTCAGGAGCCCTCACTGGGACTGTGCTGAGATAGCCTCTGCTGAGCTTTAGAGGCCCTCCCACCCTGACAGCATTCTGGCCAGGTGTGAGGATGTAATAATCACAGAGCTCTGCTGTCCCAGACTGGGCCACAAGAAGCTGCCTGCACCATCAGTGGAAGGCAGAAATGCAGATGAGGAACCTCAGGCATGGGCAAGTGAAGGACTTTGCCACAGAGAGCAGAGGGATTACAGAATACATTGAACTCTTTGAGCACTGATCCCCCAACACACATGGGAGGATCTCCCTTAGTGATCTCAGCTGCAAGGGAGCCCTCTGAGCCCACCCTTGCTGGCTCTTTTTAACCCATTATGGCTCTGTGAGCAGCAGTGAGACAATTTGATAGCTCACTGCCAGCAGAAGGAAGTGGTCCCCACTCCTCTCCCTGCACTGCTTTCTGCTCTTTTTGCCCCAGTACAGTCCCCAGCTCCCTCAGCAGATGGGCTTGGGCTGTAGGGACCTTCCTCCAGGAGCAGGCATGAAGAGAGAAACATGACCCCCATTTCCCTCTGGTCTACCTCAGAGCTGTATGAGGAGCTGGGATGGGGATGTTTGGTACAGTCCATGCAGCCCTGGTGACAGCATCCTGGGACAGAGGACAGACAGGGGTGGAAGGAGATGGTGGTGCCACTGCCCAGCAGAGCAGTGCCAGTTGGTTTCAGGGAGTGGTGCACAGTGTCTCCTCAGCCTGGGCCATGGCAGGAGGGATCTTAACCCCAGCAGAGCACCAGAGAGTCTGTTCAGCCTCTCCTGCTTGGCATCTCTGGTCCCCTTTTCAAAGGATGGAAGTCTCTGGGCCTCAGGGCAGCTGAATCAGCAGCAGGGATTGCCACAGTCCCATTTCTCAGCTGGCAAATCTGCCTCCCACTGCCAGCTGCACTTTGGCACCCTGGAGAAGAGGCCACTGCAAGGAGCAGATCCCGGTGCTGGGTGCTGCTAAAGTGGAGGCAGATGGCAGGCAGGTGGGGATGGATGGAGAGCTGTGGGAGGGCAATGGTGAGGACAGAGCAGAGAGGCAGGGACCTGCCAGCTTGTGCAGCTCCCTCCAGCCAGCAGGAGCTCACCTGCCTGCAGAGAGCTGAGGACAGCCTGGTGAATCTCCTCCAGCCTGGCTGCGTGCTGGCTGTGCTCTGTGCTGCCCTCCTGTCCTGCAGACTCCACTGCTGCCACCACTTGCTGGAACCAGTGCTCCACCTCGACCATAGGCATGTCCTGTGGGGAGGAGCAGCCATTAACACCAGCAGCTGTGTAGAGAGGACCTGCTCCACAGGCAGGCTTGTGCAAGGGGGCACAAAGAGGGCAAATGAGGCCTGCAGCAGGGGACACAAATGTCCTCCTGCCCCCAGGGAAGGCTGCTGGAGGAGAGATAATTGGCTCTGCTGTCTTCTTTACATTCTTTTCTGGCAGCTTTGCAGAGGGTGGACACTGTGCTCCCAGCTGCTGCAGCCTGAGATGCTGTTTGAGCTCCTGCAGCAGAGCTGGCAGCACAAGGGATCCTCAGGAGAGGCAGACACACAAAGGTGTCCTTGGAGGGGGAAATCACTGAGAGCCCCTGCCAAGACACCTTTCTGACCCAAACATTGATCTTACTCTGGTCTCACAGCTCCCTGAAGCAGGTTTTGGAGAAGAACAGTTCAAACGTGGTCTTAAAAGTCCCTCCCAACCCAAACAATTCTGTGATTCCCACAGAATGCTTTTGCAGTGATCCTGTGCAGAGCCCAGATTTGCTGTGCTGAAGCCTCACCACCAAGATTCAGAACCTCTGGCTCCCGCTCCAGCACTTCCTTTGTATCTGAAGACTCTTTTCAGTTTAAGCCCAGCTCTGCTCCTAGCCCATGCAGGCAGCACTGGGGCTGCTGGGGATGTCTCTGTGTGCCAGAGAAGCTTCCCTTGCCCCAAGGTGCCCAGCAAGAGCAGCACCACTGGAGCACCATCTGTGGTGCTGCAGAAGTGCTGCTGCTTACCTGCAGGCTTGCTTTCAGGCCACTGCTGGCACAGCCTTCACCCAGGGCTGCCTCCATGGCATGGATGATGACGTAGCACATGCAGGCCCGGGGGCTCTGGGCCACCTGAGCTGCCTCCGTGTCGCTGAGCAGCGCCTGGCAGATGGCTTCAGAGAGCAGCTCGGGATCAGCGAAGATGAAAATCCTGTGTGGGGCAGGAGGGTGGGAAAGGAGAGAGGGGAGATGAGGAATCCTCACTCCTGACAGCAGGGCTGGCACAAGCAGTTCAAGTCTCCATTATCCCGTGCAGAGAAAGGGCAAGAAACACTGAGGGGCTGGAGCAGCTGCAGAGAAGGGCAATGGAGCTGGGGAAGGGCTGGAGCACAGCTCTTGTAAGGAGCAGCTGAGGGACCTGGGAGTGTCCAGCCTGGAGAAAAGGAGGCTGAGGGGAGACTTCTGTCTCTCTGCAGACCCCCAACAGGAGGTTGGAGCCAGCTGGGGCTTGGTCTCTTCTCTCAGGGAACAAGTGATGGGATGAGAAGAAATGGCCTCAAGTGGCCCCAGAGGAGGTTTTGGCTGGACAGGAGGAACACTGTTCCCCCCAAAGGGTTGTCAAGGCCTGGAAGCTGTGAAGTCCCCATCCCTGGAGTGGTTTCAAAGCTGTGTAGATGATGCTGAGGGACATGGTTGAGCAACAGGCTTTGATAGTGTTGGGTTAAATGTTGGACTCCATGACCTTAAAGGTCTCTCTCAGCTCCAAGGATTCTGTGACTCTATGATTCCTGATGATATTGCCCTTCTCTACCCTGTGTGCCCACCAAGAGAAGCTCCCTGCCTGCCAGCATAAAAGAAATCATCTGGGACACAAGGAAGAAAAAGCTGCTCCTAATGCAAAGCTCATTTGAGGCTGGATTCCAGCACTTTGTGTCCCTACACAGAATCAGGCCTGGAAGGGACCCCAAGGATCATCCAGTTCCAACCCCCTGCCATGGGCAAGGACACCTCACACTAGATCAGGTTGCTCAGAGTCACATCCAGACTGGCCTTAAAAACATCCAGGGATGAGGCTTCCACCACCTCCCTATGCAACCTGTGCCAGGGTCTCAGCACCCTCATGGTGAAGAATTTCTTTCTAATGTCTAAACTAAATCTCCCCTTCTCTAGCTTGGATCCATTCTCCCCAGTCCTATCACTGCCTGACACCCTAAAAAGTCCCTCCCCAGCTTTCTTGTAGCTCCCTTCAGATACTGGAAGGCCACAATAAGGTCTCCAGGTCTCCTTGTAGCCTTCTCCTCTCCGGACTGCACAGCCCCAACTCTCTCAGCCTGTCCTCAGAGCAAAGCAGCTCCAGCCCTGTGCTCACCCTCATGGCCCTTCTCTGGACACCTTCCAGCACCTCCAGATCTTTGCTGTAACAGAGGCTCCACAACTGGGCACAGAGCCCCAGGTGGGGTCTCACCAGAGGGGTATAGAGGGGCAGAATTCCCTCCCCCTCCCTGCTGCCCACACTTCTCTTGATGCAGCCAGGCTCTAGTTGGATCTCTGGGCTGCAAGTGTCCACTGACAGCTCATAGTGCCATGGGCTTTATCCCCAGATTATCTGCTCCAGCTGGCATTGATTGAGAGCACAGGGAAAGGAGACATTGCACTAGGAGACAACAAAGGCATCCAACGGAACCAGACGCTCAGGGAGGTGCTACTCACTTCTCCTGGTAAGGGTACAGGTTGCTTTTGAGACTCTGTTCAGAAATGACCATTCTCTGGTACAAGGCACCTGGCAAAGGCAAGAGGACAGACACAGGGCTCAGAGCATGAGAAAGAATGGCACAACTCCCTGCAGGGGCTCCCTGTTGTAGAGGTCGGGCATGGGCCTGCCAAGTCAGCAATCAGCCCTCGCTGGAGAGGTGATGCAAAGAGCCAAGAATGGAGCCCAGAGCTAAACATAGGCAAGGACAAAACTAGGCCATGCTATATAAAAAGAACCTTTCTATTCAGGGAGGATTTCCTGTGTTTCCCTTCCTTTGTTTAGAGGATTCTGAGCTTGAGAGCAGAGCTGGAAGCAGTAGGAAGAGCTCTGCTCCCAGCTTCTGTCCCCAGCTCCACAGCAGGGTGGATAGGCAAAGCAGAGCAGGTTTCTGGAGCAGGAGAGATGGGCTTTATCCTCACCAAGATCTGAGAAAGATCCCTGTGCCCTGCATTGCTCAGCTACAATCCCAGAATCCCAGCATGCAGGGCTTGGGAGGGACCCCTGGGATCATTCAGGCCAACCCCCTGCTAAAGCAGGGGCACCCACAGCAGCTTGGACCTGCTTGATGCATCTGCATCGTCCTCACAATGAGGCTGTGGGCAGTGTGTGCCATGGAGACAGATCTTCTCTGCCCACCCTGGTGTCCTGGGCAAGCCCTGCCCCTTCCCTGGCACTGCATAGGGGGTGCAAAAAGCTGTCCCATCAGGGCTGCAGGGCTGTCTACTGGGCTCAGGATGGGGGACCCACAGCAGCTTTGAGCCTCGAGCTGTGGTACCCTCGCAGGATGACCCCTGAAGGGGAAGTTCAGGGGTAGCTGCTCAGCAGTGGGAATGGTGAGTGAGGAAGGAGCTGACCAAGAGGGCCCAGCTGCAGCAGGGCTGAAGCTGGCTGGCATCAGCGATGGCACAGCTGGCAGGACTCTCTGCAAAGGAGTGGGGATTCCTTTGGGTCAGGAGCAGAAGCAGCCCCAACATGGTCCTGCAGCCTGTTTGGGGCCAGGGGATGGCCCCAGGCTGGTCTGAAGTGCCTTGTGCAGCGCCTCAGGGATGGGTGCTGGAGCAAGTGGCCAGAAGGGATCTGCTTGTGGCACATCTCCCAAGCCTCCCTGAAGAACCCCGATGGTGGCAGGACTCTGCCCAACGCTGCCTTCCTTGATTTGATATTCTCTTTATGTAACCTTCTCAGCCCCAACAGAGCATCCCACAGCTGCTTGCTCACTCTTCCAAGCAGCCTCTTGCAGTGCCATGAGGAGGAGAAAATACACCAAGAGGCTGGTGGCAGAGGACAGGGAGGGCTCCCTGCCCACATACAGTCCTGGGGAGCAGACAGCCTTGATTTGGGGAAACAAAAGCAATGGAACTGATACAAACCCACCTCCAATTTACCAACTGAGCCAGAGCAGGACAGGTCTGAAATACAACGGGACTTGAAGTACAACCTTTGTCCCCCAGTCCCTCCATTCCTCCAGGGACCAGCTCTGCCCTGTCCTTCCCACCAGTGGTGGCACAGAGAGGCAGAGAATGGAGCTTATGGTCAGTGCCAACCCAGTCGACGTTGTCTCTGCTGCTCATTCCTCCTCATGAGGAAAACTCCTGGCAGGCCTTGCCTGCAGCACTGCCATGTCCCTCCCACAGCAGACAATCCTCCACAAACTGCTACTGCAAGCAGGAGACCCTTGCATGGGCTGCAGCCCTCTCAGCCATGGGCAGCTCCAGCACTGCTGTCCTCTCAGAGGTGCTGATCGGCTCGGCCTTGGCCAGAGGCAGCTCCAGTCTGCAGCACAGGCAGCTCTGCAAGTTTCTTCCATGAGCTATGCCATAGCCACAGCCTCACTCCCTAGGCCCTGCCAGGCACAAGCCTCTGATGCTGCCCACGAGGCTGCAACCACCTCAGGTCTCTGCTGCTCCCCATTGGCCAGCAACGGACTGCCCTGGGCAGCTGCACCTGCCGGCGCCTGGCAACGGCCACAACGCAGCCCCTCTGCCCTGCTGCCTCTGCTGCCCTTCACCTCTGCTCCTGGCCCAGCCCTTCTGCTCTTCTCCCTGTGCCTCAAACCCTCACCCAACCCTTCTCACATCACCCAGCACCTTCCCTGTTTCCCTCTGAGAATCTCTGTAGAAGATGGAACCAAGTAGGAAGAGGAAACTTGCAGTGTGAGAGGCAGGCACCCTGCAGCTGGCTGGGCAGGCCTGAGCATGCACCCTGGGCATGGCACGGGGTGGGGACCCTCCTCTGGGGAAATGGTGGGGGCAGGAGCCCTGAGTGTCCCAGGCTCATGGCACAGGGATGCTTGCTGGGAGCAGCTGCCTCTTGCCTGCAGCCTGAGCTGCTGCTGCCTTTTGTGCCCCTTTGCAGGCTGGACCCTCGGGATGCCAGGCCTCCTGGCACTGCAAGAGAGCAAGCAGATGCCACCAGACCAGGGTAAGGAGCTTCTGGGTGCCAAATGGGTGCCCCACAGGGGCAGCAAGCAGGACCACTCACCTCTCTGCCCTCTCTGCTCTGCCAGACCCATAAGACCTTCAAGGAGTGCAAGAGGAAGGAGCTGAGGAGCAGAAGCTGCCTGCTTCTGCCATGCCCACTGCCCCTGGGTGCTGGTGGTGAAGGAGCCACCCAGGCTGCAGCAAGCTCCTGCTGCTTGGCTGGCAGGGCATGACCAAAGAACCTTCCTGCTTGACTTCTGGCTTAGGATGTGCCTAAGAAGAACCAGGCTGGAGAAGAAGGATGTGGAGATGAAGAAGGTAGGTGAGAAGAAGATGGAGCTCAATGGTGTGGTGGAAGAGGAGCAAATGGATGTGGACCAGCCTGGACAGGACCCCATGGAGGTAGACCAGATCCTCCACCAAACACAAGCATGCATTCCCCATCCTGTGCCCACAGCTGGGTTGGGTCACCCCCTCCCAGGATGGGGGGTGGCTGGGGGGGGTAGCCCTCACTGCAGGGACACAGAACCCTGTCCCCTTGTCCTGCTGGCACCACTGCCACCATTGTGCTGCCCTCAGCACCTGTCCGGTCCCCTTGTCTTGCTGGCACCACTGCCACCATGGCACTGCTCTCAGCACCCACCCACTCTGGGCAGGCAGCAATTCCTTAGGGCTCAGCTACCCAAGTGTAACCCAAAGGCCAGTGAGGCTTAGTGCTGGCAGCAGTCCTGCTCTGCCAAGCATGTGCCAGGGCCGTGGCACATCCTGTGCCCAAGCTGCAGCTGAGCCATTCAGGACCCCCAAGACTCTGCTGGACCAGGGGCTGCTCCTTGTGCCAACAGCTCTCTTGCTGCCTTTGCTTCCAGGTTCCATGGAGGCAAAGAGTCAGCTGCAGAAAAAGAGTGGTTTAGTTGTTCTTTGCTTCTTGTTGTGGCAGTAGGTTAGTTTAGCTTAGTTCATTTAGGTAGTTTCAGTAGGTTAGTTTAGTTTAGTTTAGTTTAGGTAGGTAGTTCCTGTAAATATGTTGTTGAAGTCTTTCTGTAGATTCATAGATTCATAGAATAGTTTGGGTTGGGAGGGACCTCAAAGATCATCCAGTTCCAATGCCCCTGCTGCCATGGCAGGGACACCTTCCACTAGCCCAGCTTGCTCCAGGCCCCATCCAGCATGGCCTTGGACACCTCCAGGGAGGGGACATCCACAGCATCCCTGGGAAACCTGTTCCAGAATCTCACTGCCCTCACTGGGAAGGCTTTTTTTTCATATCCAGTCCAAATCTGCCCTCCTCAAGCTTCAGTTCATTGCCTCTCATTCTATCCATCCAAGCCCTTGTCAAAAGTCCCTTCCTGGCTTTCCTGTAGGCTCCTTTCAGGTTCTGAAAGTATGCTCTAAGCTCTTCCCAAAGCCTCCTTTTCTGCAGGCTGCAGAGAAATCTGGGTCTGTATTTCTGTACTTTTGTTTCTCTTTCCCATAAAGAAATGTGTTTGTTTTCCCAAGCCAGGCTCTGTCTCCTCCTTGCATTTCCCTGGGGCACTGCTGGGGTTTGCCCCCACTGCTGTGGCCTTGAGGACCCAAACCATGGACCTTGCCATGCACAGGCAGTGTGGAGGAACCTTCATACCTGGTGCTGCTCTTTCAATCTTCAGCCTGGCAGCATAATCCAAAGCAATGGTGCAGAAGGGCCTGGGCAGGGTGAGCAGCTTCTTACAGGAGTCATAGACCCTGTCCCAGAGCTCGTCTGAGATGCAGGGAGCCTGCAGTGAGAAAGGAGCACATCAGGAGATGCTGCAGGCAGTGATCACTGATGCTGCTACCCCTACAATGGAGAGGGCAGAGAACCACCCCAAACCCAACAGGAGTTCAGTTGCAAGATCTCAGAATTATAACATCCCNTCCAGCTTTGCACCCCCAGCACCCCCAAGTCCTTCTCCTCAGGGCTGTTCTCCAGCCTGGACTGATTCAGGGGATTGCTGTCACCCAGGTGCAGAATCAGAATATGAAGCAGAATCAGGCTCCCTGTGGACACACATTTTGCCAGGTTGCAATTTCCTGCACCATCAGGCACCCACACAGCACCAGACTAAGTGGTCAGTTAGAAGGACCTCCTGCTCCCCTACATGCCACAAGTGACAGAGCTGTGCTCAGCCATGGCAGTCCCATGGCTCTGCTGGGCAGCTGCTGAGATATTTCAGCACAGAGCTGGGTGCTGAGGGATTTTCACTGCCCCAGCAAAGCCCACTGCAGCTTACCTTTATCAAGGTGTACATCAGTGTGTGCAGCAAGGGGATGATGTAATGTCTGAAGTCACCTCGCTCTGCCTGTGGAAACAGAAGGCACCATCAGTGCAGGCAGAGCCTGGCAGGATGCTGGGATGGGCAGCAGCACTGGGAGCAGCAGAGACAAGAGGTGGAGAAGTCACTGGAGCTGCCAGGGTGTCACTGGAGCAGCTCAGAGACACACAGTGAGCCAGGCTTCATCCTGGCTTAGAGGTGATGCTCCTCAGATCAAGGTAGGGTTTGGGATCCCTCCTCAGGCCATCAGGGTGGGCAGGATGTCCCTGGGACAAGCAGGACCTGCGTGGTGAGCATCCCAGGCAGGAAGGGTGTAGGGGGTAGACGATGCTGGCTCAGACACTGGTGGATGTGGAGGCTCCAGAAGCTGCTCCAAGAGCTCTGAAGCACATACACAGTAGCCATGGCAGGTCCATGAGCTCAGGGATCTCCCTTCTGTTGCAAAACCTCACATGGAAATCCAAAAGCTCTGGGAAAAGCCTGCCTTACTTGTGGGTGTAGGATAAGACCAGAGAGGAGAGATGCTCTTGTGTCCACATCCTGGCCCATGAGAAGATAGATGGATGCTCAAGCTGACACAGCTCAGCCCTTCCCTGCAGTCTCATCTGGCTCTAACTACAACTCCAGTGACAGACTGAGAGAATTGGACCTTCTTAGTTGGGAGAAGAGCAGCCTGAGGGGGATCTCATCAGTGCTGATCAGAGTGTCAGGAGGATGGGAGCAGACTTTGTTCAGTGGTGCACAGAGACAGGACAAGGGGTAATGGGCACAAGCTTGAACAGTTCCACCTAGACATGAGGAGAAACCTCTGTAAGTTAAGGATGGTAGATCCCAGAGAGGTGGCAGAGTCTCCATTTTTGGAGACATGACTGTCTCCATCTCTGAAGACATTCCAAACCCATCTGAACATCTTCCTGTGTGACCTTCTCTAGGTGAAGCTGCCTTGGCAAGGGATTTGGATACAATGATCTCAGAGGTACCTTCCAACTCCCACCATTCTGTGATTCTGTGACAGAAATGCCCCTGGATAAACCTGGGAAAGATATTTCTATCCCAGAGATACTTCCTGCACCTTTCTGCAGGGCTTCTGTGCTGATGGAGCTGAGTTAAATGGAAGTGATGGCAGCAACATTCAATAAATGAGCAATCAAATTAATGCTGCTGGTTTGCTGATACCAGCTGAGCTTTGCCCAGGGCCCTGGAGGAGTTCAGGCATGAAATTACTGAATTATCATCTGAGGCTGGTACTGATTGCTCAGAGCTGCTGCAGCACCNCTACAGGAAGGCTGGGGAGGGACTATTGACAAGGGCTTGCAATGACAGGACAAGGGGCAATGGGTTTGAAGTGGCAGAGGGGAGATTGAAACTGGATGTTAGGAGGAAGTTGTTTGCAGTGAGGGTGGTGAGACACTGGCACAGGTTGCCCAGGGAGGTTGTGGCTGCTCCCTCTGTGGAGGTGTTCAAGGCCAGGTTGGAGGAGGCCTTGAGTGACCTGTGCTAGTGGGAGGTGTCCCTGCCTATGGCAGGGGGTTGGAACTGGATGAGCTTTGAGGTCCCTTCCAACCTTACCATTCTGTGATTCTATGATTTACCAGAAGAGCTTCAGGGATGAATCACAGACTCACAGAACTCTGGGTTGGAAAAGCCTTCTGAGGTCATTGCATCCATCCATGAACCCAACACCACCACAGCCACTAATCCATGGCCCCAAGTGCCATGGCCACAGGTTTCTTTAGCATCTCCAGGCATGGGGACTCCACCACCTCCCTGGGCAGCCTGTGCCAATCCCTGACCATTCTTGCAGCAAATAATTTTTTCCTGATCTCCAACCTAACCCTCCCCTGGCACAATTTCAGGGCATTTCCTCTCCTTCTATCACCTGAGACTAGGGAAAATAACATAGGAGGAAGGGAATTGCAGACCAAGAGGCCTGAGATCCCTGTTGGGCAAGGAATGATGAGAGCAGCAAAGTGATAATGAGGACAATGAGGAGGGACTGACATGGCTTTTGCAGAGCTCAAGCCCTCTGGAGGAATCCCTGCACCTGTATCAAGGGTGCTTGGGGTGTTCCTCTCTGTCTGGATTTGCAAAAGCCACTTGGTGAGGTCCCTCCTCAAGGCACCCATGGAAGGTAAACCCCCACAGGCAGAGAGAGACAGACTGGGAGAAGCCTCAGAGCTGCTCAGAGGCAGGAAAGAGAACTTAGTTAAAACTGAATCATAGAATGGTAAGGTTGGAAGGGACCTCAAAGCTCATTGCCCCTTGTCCTGTCACTGCAAGACCTTGTCAGTAGGCCCTCCCCAGCCTTCCTGTAACCCCCTTCATATCCTGGAAGGCCACTTCAAGGTGTCCTGGAAGCCTTCTCTTCTGCAGGCTGCAGAGCCCCAACTCTCTCAGCCTGTCCTCAGAGCAGAGCTGCTGCAGCCCTCTCAGCATCTTCGTGGCCTCCTCTGAACCCGCTCCAACAGTTCTGCTCCATGTCCTCAGCACTGTGATGTGTGCATTCATCTGTGTCATAGAGATTGGTGATGGAGGAAGGGGACAACCTCTGCAGAGGGTGTTTGTCCACCCCAGGGCAGAGCTGCAGTTGGCTGGAGACAGGGAGCTGGGCAGCACTGAGTGAGGTGGCTTCATCCTTCCAGGTCAAAAGGAGAAACAGCAAAGATGAAGAGAAAAATTATTCTGCCATGTATCAAGTGATAGGATGAGAGAAAATGGCCTCAAGTTGCCCCACAATTGGGGGGGTTAAGTTGGACATTTGAAGAAACTTCTTCCCTGAAAGGGTTCTCAAAGACTGAGACAGGCTGCCCAGGGAGGTGGTTGAATGGGTTGAATGGGTTGAATGCCTACCCCTGGAGGTGTTTAGAAGAGGCAGAGATGTGGTGCTGAGTGCCATGGTTTAGCAGCAGCCTTGGCAGCACTAGAGAATGGTTGGACAGGATGATCTGAAAGGGCTTTGCCAACTGAAACAATTCTGTTCTGTGATTTGTGGGGTTTGGTCTCTTCTGCTAAGGAAGAAGAGATACAACAATAGACACAGCCTCAAATTACCCCAGGGGAGGTTTAGGTTGGACATGAGGAAGGATTTCTTCCCCAAAAGGGTTGTTGAGCCCTGACCCAGGCTGCCCAGGGCAATGGTGGAGTCCCCATCCCTGGAGGGGTTCCAGAGCTGTGTAGATGTGGTGCTGAGGGTCAGGGTTTAGCGGTGCCCTGGCAGTGCTGGGTTAAGGGTTGGGCTGGATGATCTTGTAGACCTCTTCTAATCATGACTCTAAAAGGGTACAGGGAGGTTTCTGCACAAAGCCTGAGCAGCAAGAGGCTCATCACTGGGGTGGGGAGGAGGAGGTGGAGGGGGCCATGAGCTGTTCATCCCTCTACCGGAATCAGAGGGCACTGAGTAAGATGAGGCAGGCTCATAAGGACAGGAAAAAAAAAAGGTGCTATGAGAGATGACATCTCACCAACCCACAAACCAGAGCACCCCAGGGTGCTGAGGCTGCTGAGGGTTTACAAGAGACCAGAAAACAACAAGATATGTCCATCAGGCACAAAATCCATCAAGAAGTCTCCATCGGTTTCTCTCAGGACAGGATCCTGGGTTAGGTGTTTCTAACCTGGGGTGGAAATGAGTGGCAGGAACCAGAGCCCACCCACCTAACCTGGGGTGGAAATGAGTGACAGGAACCAGAGCCCACCCACCTAACCTGGGATGGAAATGAGTGACAGGAACCAGAGCCCACCCACCTAACCTGGGGTGGAAATGAGTGACGTGAAGGGGAAATTTCCACTGCCCGTGGCCACAGCTGGCTGGGGTGAGGTGAGGGAGGTACAGGGGTGGTTGGAAGCATTTGGCACCATGCTCACTGCAGCATGCAAAGGTTGTTTTCCTTTGCCTACTGTGGAATGGAGGAGCCTGGGGCAGTTCTCTGCTCTGCCCATGGCTCTCTGTCCCTTTTGGGGCAAGCCCTGGTCCTTGCTGCCATCAGCTGGGGACAAGCTCTGTGCCACACTTGCTCACTCTGTGCCACACTTCCTCACTCTGTGCCACACCTGCTCACTCTGTGCCACACTTTTTCACTCTGTGCTATGAGCTACAGTCCCCAGCCAGGCTCAAGGTCCCTAAAAGCATCTCTTTGAGTTGAGCTGAGTCCCCAGCCCTCTACTCCTCCAGGTCCTGCAGCAGGGCACATGCTGCAGGGAGGCCAAGCTTGGTGCTCAGAGGAGATAACTGAGGTAGCACTCACCCTTTCCAGCTCCTTCACCAGGACCCTGAGCACCACGGAGCTGTTGCTGGGGTTCTGGTCAATTTTTTTGTGCAGGGTCCACCGCAGCATCCCTGAGGAGTGAAAGCCAAGGAAGAGGTCAGGTTGCCAAGCAGAGCAGCACTGGATCAGGGGCAGGATGTCACAGGGGCATCAGGAGCCCTGGGCACTGCTGCTGCAGAAGTCCACCCCCTGCCATGCTGCCCTGACACCCCCATCAGAGCCAAACCCTCCACTTCTCTGCCCTCAGCTCCCATCACTGACCCCCTGCAAGGGACAAGCCATGCTGCAGCCCTCTTCTGGATCAGCTGAAGATGGTGCAAGGTGGGCACCAGGAGCTTGCCAGAGATTTAGCATCTCCAAGAGCAGGTTAGGAAGGGCAGAGCACTGCCACTGGGGTGAGGCCATTCCATGTCCCACCACCCTGTCACCACCTGAGAGAGGGGAGGAGTGGGAGGTTTGGAGCCAAGCACTGCCCCAGCAGGGTGGCACAGTGGATGCCAAGGCATGCCAGGGGTGCCTCTCACCTCGGTCACACTGGCAGGCAGGGTGGTGCCCATCCAGCTCTCGCAGCAGCGTGCGGACGCGGCGCAGGATGTCCGACTCCACCTCTGTGGGGACAAAGAGGACCTCAGCAGCCAGGACAGCACTCCTGGGAGATGGGCACCCCAGGGGAGGAAGCACAGGGACTGTGCCATCACCACAGCCCTCAGGGTGGCTGTCTCAGCAGCTTTCAGGCCTGAAGGACCCTCAGGGGAAGCTGGGCAGAGATCCCCCTGGGGCCACTGGAGTCAGAGGGAATGCCAACCACGGAGCCCTGTGAAGAAAGGCTGAGAGCCTTGGAGCTGTTTAGTCTGGAGAAGAGAATGCTGAGAGGGGATGTGAGCAATGTCTATCAATATCTGAGAGGTGGGAGTCAGGATGAAGGTGCCAGGCTCTTCTCAGTGGTGTCGAGTGCTAGGACAAGGAGCAATGGGTTCAAACTGGAAGGTTCCACCTCAGCAAGAAGAGAAAATTCTTTGGTGTGAGGGTGCTGGAGCCCTGGAGCAGGCTGCCCAGAGAGGTTGTGCGGTCTCCTTGTCTGGAGACTTCCAAGACCTAGCTGGATGCATTCCTGTGTGACCTGTCCTGGGTCACCCTGCTCTAGCATGGGGGATTGGACTCCATGATCTCCAGAGGTCCCTTCCAACCCCCAACATTCTGTCATTCTATGACTGGTGGTTCCTTGAGCCACAGTGGAGAGCAGGAACATCATGGTGGGAAAGCTTGGGTTTGGCAGAGCCCCTCTCTTCCCTTGCTCAATAAAGCAATCAGCCATTAAATAAAGGAATTAATGAAATGAAACCACAGCCTGGGACCAGGAAAGCAGAAAGCCCTCTGCATTTCAGCATTGTGTGGATTCAGCCTCAACCTCACACCCATCACAAAGAGCACTCCTGCAACAAGGTCAGCAACTCAGCCCTCATGGGAAACCCAGGCAGAGCCACCAGGCTGGCATCTCAGAATCACAGAACCACAGAGTGTCAGGGGCTGGAAGGGACCTCCAAAGCTCAGCCAGTTGAACTCCCCTGCCAGAGCAGGATCTCCTATACCAGATCACACAGGAACACATCCAGGCAGGTCTTGAATCTCTCCAGAGAGGGAGACTCCACAACCCCCCTGGGCAGCCTGTTCCAGTGCTCTGTCACCCTCACAGGCAAAAAATTCCTCCTCATGTTTACATAAAATTTCCTATGCCTCAGCTTCCACCCACTGCACCTTGTGCTGTCAGTGGGCATCACCCAGCAGAGCCTGGCTCCAGCCTCCTGGCACTCACCTGCACATCTTTAGAACCATTGCTGAGGTCACCTCTCAGTCTCCTCTCCCAGCAGCACAGCCCCAGCTTCCTCAGGCTCTCCTCCTAACAGAGCTGTTCCATTCCCTTCAGCATCTTTGTGGCTCTGTGCTGGACTCTCTCCAGCAGTTCTATGTCTCTCTTGAACTGGGGGGCCCAGAACTGGACACAGTACTCCAGATACAGCCTCACCAGACACATCTTTCCTCCTGCCTTCCACCCCAAACCCCTCACAGCCTCTCCTTGATGTGCAACCACTCATGAACCCTGGGCACCTTCTGCTTCCCCCAGGCAAGGACCTGAGGTTGATGTCTTTGCCTGGTGAGCACCACACACACATTGCACATGTCAGAACCAAACTGTAGCCTTCTGGTGGCCAAAAGTAAGTCAGACAGTCAGCCCCAGTTTGTGGTGTGACTTGTCATCACGAGGGAGCTCAGGTGGTGGCTGGCTGCCCATGAGCACAGGCACACCACAGATGTAAGAGTCAGCCCTGAAAGCAGCTGGGGGTATTGGCCAGGAGAGCTCCATGTCCTTTTGTTCCACCACAGCCTGCCTTCGTGGCCCTCCTTATGCTTGGCTACTCTTTCCCTGACACCAAATCGATTCTCACTCCTAAGTGGAGTCTCCTAAAGTGGGTGGTCAAGGTGATGTTCTCCCGTAGGAAGCTGTAGGGGAGCAGACAGAACATGGCCTGAACCAGGGGAGGAGCTCAGATGTTTGTGCTAATCATGTAGCAGAATTACAGAATGCTTTGGGTTGGAAAAGGCCTTAAAGCTCATCCAGTTCCAACGCCCCTGCCATAGGCAGGGACACCTCCCACCAGACCAGGCTGCTCAAAGCCTCATCCAGCTTGGTCTTAAACACTTTCTAGGGTAGTTTCCTGGGGCAGGTTCCTGCCTCTGTGTTTGCTGGTGGCATCCAGACCATTGGTGGCAGTTACAGAATCATAGAATGGTAAGGTTGGAAGGGACCTCAAAGCTCACCCAATTCCAACCTCCTGCCATGGGCAGGGACACCTCCCACTAGCACAGGTCACTCAAGGCCTCCTCCAACCTGGCCTTGAACACCTCCAGGGAGGGAGCAGCCACAACCTCCCTGGGCAACCTGTGCCACTGTCTCACCACCCTCACTGGGTGCTAAGCAAGTGCCACCTGCATGGAATGGCTTCAAGCAAGGAGCAATTTAAGCAGGTCCTAAGGTAGCTCCAGAAACATACTGCCTGGTCTGAATGCTTAGAGTCATAGAATCATAGAATAGTTTAGGTTGGAAGGGACCTCAAAGCTCATCCAGTTCCAACTCCCAGCCATAAGCAGGGACACCTCCCACTAGAACAGGTTGCTCAAGACCCCTTCCAACCCAGCCCTGAATTGTTTCATCCACATGTGGTTGCCTTTTGAGATTGGTGTCATCACCTCCACACTCCCTGCCCTGGAACAGTTCCAGAGGTGGAGCATCTGCTACCTCTCTGGGCAACCTGGCACAGGCTCTCACCACCCTCAGGGTCAAACATTTCTTTCTTCTCTCCAGTCTGAATCTCCCTCTTTGAGTTTCAATCCATCACTCCTTGTCCTGTCGTGACAGGCTCTGCCCTAGAGCCTGTCCCCAGCTTTCTGATCAGCCTCTTGAAGCACTTGAGGAAAGGAGGCTGAGAGGAGACCTCATTGCTCTCTGCAACTCCCTAAAAGAAGATTGGACTGAGGTGGGATTG
>WBNM01011726.1:66118-79079 GCA_013399055.1 Ramphastos sulfuratus | reverse complement strand
GCAGGCTCATGTTGAGCTATCTGCCTGCTTTCTGGTTTGGTTATCTACATAGAATTATTCTTCTGAGCTGAAAACACTTTCCTGCAATGTGCCAGCATTATTTTTTTTGCAGTATGTGAGTCAACAGATCATCTCCTGCTTTCCACTTTCCCTCTGGGACCTCACAGATGGGGGCTGTGGCAGCCAGGCAATCCCAGACATCTGCCTTCTAAGCAGGGAATTGAAGATGCTCCACTTTGTGTAACCTTTGCCTTAGGGTCAATTAAATTTTTTGTTTGTTTGTTTGTTTGTTTTTTGGTTTGAGGCCAAACATGGCTGTCCTTCTGGAGCACTGCTTGTATTTAAACTTCCCACTTACAAATATATTCAGGGTTTTTTTTTTTTTGGAGTGTGAACATACTGTTTAGCAAAAGTTGCTCAGTAACAACTAACTTTCCCATCCAGCTATGCTTTCTGTGCTGTTTCTTAGCGTTATGGGGTATCACATGATGTGTATTTTCATGGGATTAATATCAATGTGGTGTTTTATGTCCCTAATGTATCTCAGCTCATTAAGTACATTAATTCATTTGGTACCAATGTCTTTTGCCTTCTATTCAGAAGATGTACTCATTTGTGTATCATCATTTGTAGGCTGTTCTCGACCCTAGAGCACAGAAGAACTCTCTTGCTGTTTAAAATCCCACTTAAAAATAATGGCTTCTTTCCCTACGTGCCAATATCTTCAAGGTACATCTGCTTATGATGTGCCCACTCTATAAAGCAAGCTGAATTCTCTGCCTCAGTACCAGGCTGCCACTAATTGTTTTTATATGTGTTTGCACAGTTCCTATTTCCACTATCTGTTTTGAAACACAATATTGGTTCATTTATTTCCTGTGTCACAAACCAACCTCATGGTGAACATTGCTTTGCAAGTTTATTGAGGTAATGTTTCTCATAAGAGCTTTGTCCTGCTGTTATCTTTGTGCCTTTTTATTTAATGATAGGAGTGTGGTCCTTTCATAATGTGAATTGCTCTGATTGCAAATAGAAGGATTTGTCCCTTGTGCTGAATACATTTGAGTCTCATTGTGTCTGCTGTCTTGGTTATGGCTTCTGAACCTAGCTATGTTCACCCTGGGTTCTGTCTTTGTTTTCCCTTAGATGCTCATCAGCACTGCTGCTGCCTGCTATCCCTTGTGTTTAGGAGTCACATCATAGCTTTCCTTCTGTGACAATTCAAGTCAAGTTCCCTTCTGACAGAGCCTTTCTTGTGTCCAGCTGATTTGTAATACCCAAAATGCTTTCAGTCCCACTTAGTTCATATGGTAATGCAGCTCAAACTGTGTGTCACTCAGCCATGTCTAATGGCTCACTTGCTTTAGCTTTCCATGAGCAGGTGTGCTGGGGAACCCATGGGAGTGCAGAGACTCAAGTGAGATTTGTTAAAGTAACATCATGAACCTCACTACTTCTTTGGATGCTTAAATAACTTTTGAAATCTGTCCTCTGACATCAGCTCTTCTCATTGAAATGGTTCTGAAAATGTACTTACTGCACACAGAAGATTTTTAACCTGTGACATTTCTCTCCTCTGCCTTTTGGAGGCCTGGAGAGCTCCCAGACATCTTTGCAGCTACTTTGTCATCTGCAACTCTGGACTAAGCAGTTCAGAGGACCTTGTTGTGACCTTTTTCATCCAAAGGCTGACCTGACTCTAGAGCATCAGATAGAAGGGGCTCACAATGAGCTTGTCAGATGCTGCAGTTCTGTTCCTGTGAGCACTACCCATGTTGCTCTGTTCCACTCTCAGCACCTGGTCTCAGGGAGATTGGATCCTTCAAGACCACAAGGGAAAGGGACTGTCATGTGTGATTCTCTTCATACACAGCCTTGGGGTTTCAGAAAAGTTTTCTTGTGCCCACCCTGTGTCCACTGCACTAGAAAATACTGCCTAGACAAGTCCTGGTTTTGGATTTAAAGCTCTCTGCTGACAAGGATATTACTCTATCAGAGGTATGTGTTTCCAGTGGCTAATTATTTTCACCCAAAGATTTACACATGTTTGAATTGGTTGTGGGAATTAACGAGGCAGGAATTATAAAACCTGTAGTTATTTTATTTCCTAAAAGCCCTAAAAGCACAAACTCTATACAAATTAGTTAGAGTGGGTTCAAATTTGTTCGGGAAGATCTTCACAAGGATGCTTACAGGGAATTTAGTAATTCAGGAAAATCAGAAAATTGGAAAAGGTTTGCCAGAAACCAGCTTTGCCCCACTTACAAATAAAGGCAGCCTGAAGCCCTAGGGAAGGTCTGTGCTACTCATGGCAGTGGAGTAGGAATTTGGAGCTGGTCCCTTGGCTCCTTTGTGGCAGTGTCTTTGCAGCAGTGTCTGTAACTGTGAATTGTAATCCAGCGGCGGATCAACGCGGCACAGGATCCAATGCAAGTAAACCCACCAGAGTCCAAACTGACTGCAGACACGGCTGCCATGGGCACAGATCGTGGGGCAGCACAGGGCAAAGCTCAGGCTGCTCGGCAGTGTGCCCACCAATGGCATCAGTTTATGGCAGAGGCAGGTCCCTGCAGCAGGCAGACAGGTCCTTGCAGCATGAAGTCAGGATGCAGCGGTCTGAATGAGGGGACTGTGCACTTTCTCCTCACCCTTCTTCCAGATGCCCCTCCAGGTCCGACTCCAGGTCCAACTCAAGGTCCAACTAGATAATGTGTCCAGTTGCCATATATATATGCTGGGGCGATTTGCTCTTCCCCGTTCAAGCCTGTGGCAGTGGGGTAAGGAACTTCGCGCCTACTTCTTTCCACATTCCAAACCCCTGGAGCCAGAGGTGGGGGGGAGAGGAAAACAGTTTCATGCCCCATTCAAATGTCCAGTAAGGCAGGGACTTGGGTGTGCCCTGCTACAATGTTGTCTTGTCTGAGGCTGTAGCAGTGCTTTCAGAAGAAATTCCTGGTGCTGAGGCCAAGAACAAGGTATCAGCAGAGGTGACTGATCACTCCAGGGATGTAACTGGCTCTTGGCCTTTTCATTCTGCTCCTTGTTTTCATTGAGCTGGAGAAAAAAAAATTCTTGTGTTCCAACATCCTCTGTTTGAAGGCTTCCCCTAGGAGGGTACACCCTCCCCTCAGAGGGTACCTTAGCTCCTCCAGGGATTTGACTTGAGCCAATCTTCCCCCACTCTGGAGATGATAACTGTGGCCAGAAGCTCTGTGTTTTCCCTCCCATCACTTTCAGTAGCTGCTCTGATAGGTTTTGCTTTTGGGAAATATAAAGGAGCTGAGGAGAAAAAAAATCTTCAAGTCCATGCAGAAGAAGATCATGTTCTCCTTTAGCCTTACATCACATGTTTTTTTTAAGGGAATTTCTTTAAACTCTCATTAATACACCATGATTTTTTGGAGCAATTTTTGGAAACATATTTGTAATTTTCCCTGTAACCTTTTAAAAGCACCAAACCAGAGATTTAGATAAACATAAACTGTGGTAGTCTACCAACTGAATTTGAGCTGTCAGGAGGTGTAGCTCTGCTCCTCAGACTGGGGCTAGGAGCAGACTTTCTCAGAAATACATGTCATGTTTTGGGTATGTTTTTCCACTTTCCAGGTTATTGATGAGGTTATTGAATAGCACTGCCCTAGACAAGGCTCTTGTCAGAGTCCATGAAACACTGTGTGGTTGAAGCTGTTGTGAGTGCTGGTTGGAGCAGTTGTGGAGAGGAGCTGGTGCCTTTTGAAGGTCTATATGTTCAAGTCTACTTTAGATTAATAAGTGAGAATTAGTGACTGACTGGGTGCTGTGCCCATCTCAGAAGGATGCTGCAGCTGTGGTGGAGAGCAGCAGCTGTTGTGGGATGTGCATGCTTCAAATTTGTGAGGTACAAAGAAGAAAAATCGGGTGAGTGTTGTCCTCCTTGTTCAAATGATCCAGCAAAATGTGAAGATGACAGTGAAAGTGCCCCCTAGCAGAGGTTGGTATTTTCCTTTTCTTGCTGTAAAATTCATCATGGGTTTTTTTTTCCAATAATGTTCCAATGACAGGACAAGGGGCAATGGGTTTAAACAGGCAGAAGGGAGATTTAAACTGGATGTTAGGAGGAAGTTCTTTCCAGTGAGGGTGGTGAGGCACTGGCACAGGTTGCCTAGGGAGGTTGTGGCTGCTCCCTCCCTGGAGGGGTTCAAGGCCAGGTTGGATGAGGCCTTGAGTGAGCTGTACTAGCGGGAGGTGTCCCTGGCTATGGCAGGGGGTTGGAACTAGATGATCTTTGAGGTCCCTTCCAACCTTACCATTCTATGATTCTATGAATGTGGTTCAGCCAAGTGTGCCCCAAGACCCTGGGTGGCTGCTGGCTCTGATGTTGCCTGCAAGTGCTTCTGCCTGGGGCTTTCTGATCCCAGCACCAACCTGGCCCACCCCTTCAGACCTCAACAAGAAGTGACAAGAATCATCCCCCAACACATATCACTAGATGGGCATATGGGATGGAGGCAGCCCCAGTATCACACGAATGAGTCAGCTTCCCATGTCAGAGAAGGTTTCTTAATTTAGGTGTACAGGGCTACAGTTCCTTCAGACTTTCATCCCCGTGCTCATTCTCTGTGGGCATCAGAGAGCCATTTTCATTACTTCTGATTCTCTGATGCCCCCCTGTGAGTTCCCACAGGTGACTGACAGCACCCCTGTGGCACCAGCAGGTAAAGAGGAGCTGTGTCATGAAGCGAAAGATTTCCACAGCGTGAGCAGACAAGCAATATAAATTGCTTTACAAACATCACTGCCACCACTATGCTCCAGGGCTTGGCCCAGATGTGATGCTGTTATCATAGAGGTGTGGCTGAAATGACTTTGGAATCAAGGTCCTGGATATGTCCCACCTTAATTAGGGTTAAAATTACACTAATTTTATTATTATATTCCATTCATTTATGTGATAGGTCTTAGTAGTGAATGGCTCTCTTGCTAGCCACTGAGACAAGAGGTGATGATTTCCTTTTCAAAGTGAAATCTTAATGATATCCCACAGAGGATACAATGGGATTGCTAACATAAATCCCCTTAATCACTCTTTGAAGTGGAAGCATGACAGCTGTCAGATGTCCACCTTGTTTGGCTCATCTTGTCTCAAGCTGCTGTTCTCTTGCTGCAATTTCAGACAGGTTAATAGTGAACCTACAGAGCAAGCCATGGAGAGGAAGAAATGCCATTTTATTATATTAATTATATTAATGATTTATTAATTTAATCATATTATTTATTAATTATATTTATTATGATATCTCCTAGCAGTGGAGGCACAGAATGGGTCCCCGCTGGGGAAGGCACTATGCAGACACAATGGAAAGGCAAACCCTGCCCCAAGCAGCTTAAACATTAAGCAAAAAAAATATTACAAGAACAGAGACTAGCCCAGTGTCAGAAAGCTCTACTTGCTTTCTGCAACAGCAAAAACATGAACATCAAAGATTATTGCCTGACAGATATTTCCATAAAGCAAGAAAATGAGCAAGAAGAAAAGCAGTCTTGCATGAAGACCAGAATTTCCCTTTGGATGATCAACTTCTGCTTCACCAAGATTTCCATGTCCCTCTCCACCCCCTAGCAGGCACTCTGTGAGCAGTTTCTTGAAACCAATGAGTGATTGGGTGGGGAAACCTCTACCACACACCTCTTCAACCCTGCACATGGACATTCAACCTCCTCTGCCTCCCACAGGGAAACAAACTGCTCCCAAGGGGCCATTTCAATACTCAGCAAAAATAGCTTCCCCATGATCTCTGCAAGGCTATGTGTCAGAGTTGCTCCAAATGTTTTATTAATGGGGAAATGTGTACCTGCAATGTCATGCTCAGGTCTAAACCCAGCTCTTAGCCTCTCCCTAGCAGCACCTTATGTAAGGGTGAATCATGCCCTGAGCAGCTGAAGCTCTTGGATGCTATTTTCTTCTCAATAGCAGTTCATGTGAGCTAAGGTCTGATTTTGGAGCTGAAACTGCTTATTTCATCCCCCAGAATTTCCATGGCCAGTAGGGAAAAGGCAGTAGTGCAAATTTCTGTTTCATGGTTGGAAAAGAAGAAAGCTTCATTTAGTAATGCCCATATATTGTTTAAACATTTATCACTTAGCTCTTTCTCAGAACCAGTTCTCATCAATTTATCATGCACCTTATGTTTAGCTACCTACATTCTCTTACTTTTGGTAAATTTTTTAAGGGCAGCTTGATAAGGTAAAATATCAGCTTCAAGTCACTTTGAAAGCTGGTGGCTGGGAGTCTGAATATCTCTGTTTCTCAGCACTGAGAAAAATGTGCCTGAAAACCCCAATTCCTCTCCTCTGATGTTGGCATTCATGTCTTTGCCCAGTGCTAGCACTCACTCTCTCCACCAGGACAGCCAGCTACACACCAGGCACTGAAATGAGATCCCAGGGAGGCAAACAGCTTTGGATATCTCCCTCTGCTTCCTCTGTCCACCTTGGCAACCTGCAGCATTGGCAGGGGGTATGCAGTTGTGCCCATGGAGTTGGAGCTGGCCAGTGCCCTGCTGCAGAGCTGAGGTGAACAACTGCAGTAGTGGTATCTCCTTCTCAGACAGGAGGTCAGGGCATTCAGCAAACATTCCAAGCTGCTCTTCTGGCTCTGAGTTCAGAGCCTGGGATGGTGTGCAAAAGCCTGCTTGACCCCTGGCTATAGAAAGGCCCTCAGCTACCCTCCTCTATCCTTCATGGTTAACCACTTGCTTCCAGGTACCACAGGGGCAATGGACATTCAAAAAGCCAGCAAGAAAGGATGTTGTCCCTCAATGGCATGTAGACAGAGGGTGATGGTGCCCTCTCCCCATGCTGACATGAGGACAGCTGAAATGTGGAATTCTTCCCATACCTATTATCCCAGAGGGTTTCATGCTGCATCAAATTCCAGCTGTGAAGGTTTGAGCAGACTAGCTGCTACCTCCCACCACACAGGAGCTGCTTCTTTACCATGTATGTTTTATTTATAGAACAACATTAGCATTTGCAAGAGGAATGACTTGGTCTTTGAGTTATCACTTCCTATTAACCTGAAATTACTGAGTGTCTGGAATTTGTGAGGAAACCCAGTGAGCAGAAAGTAACAGAAAAATGTTCCTTTCCTTTCCTTGAAGCACAGAGAATAAACAACCTCCTCCCTTTGGAGGGTTGTGCAAAACCATGGAAACGTCAAATGAGAATGCCAGGCAGGAGTCTTTTTAAAGGATCACAACCACTATCTATTTTTCATCTAACACGTGTAAATTTCTTAATTTATATATTGCATATCATGTACATTACCAGATTCCTATTTGCCATCAATAGCTGGCTTTAGACTACACAGAGGGGCAGATCCTGCAGCCGCCTTCTGTGTGTTACAGCCCTTGCTCCTATGGAAATGTTTTCCTCCAGCAACAATGTAGTAGTCCTGGGGCTTTGTTTGAACAGGCTTTGAGGGGCCTGAGAGGGGAAAAAAAAAAAACAACAGTCCCCTTCAGCTATGCAGGGGTGAGTATGGGAAGCTGCAGTGTCTCCCTTGTCCCATTGCAGTGGGGCCAGCACTACTCCCAACCCCCTAGTGGAGGATTTCTGTGCTGGCTTGCAGGCAGCTTGGCACATAGGACAGGACACATAGGACACCTACAATTTAGGCATCATCTTCTTTTTTTCCCCTAAAGGGGAAAAAATTAAAAAAAAAAAAAGAGTCCCCTTCAGCTATGCAGGGGTGAGTATGGGGACCTGCAATGGCTCCCTTGTCCCATTGTGCAATGGGGCCAGCCCTGCTCCCATCCCCCTAGTGGGGGATTTCTGTGCTGGCTTGCAGGCAGCTTGGCGCATAGGACACCTACAATTTAGGCATCTTCTTAATCTGATTGCCTAGGTCCTTGATTCATCCCACCTGGGTGTTAGGTGCCCCACTCAGAGTTGGCTGAACAGTCTAGATGGGCTGAGCTTCTTTCCTGTCTTTCTCAGTGATAACTTCACTGACTAGCTCATGAGAGATGTCTAACACATTGTTTATGTGTCTAAATGATAGAATGTGAAGCTTTAGGCCGTGATGACCTTAGAGTAGCCTTCCAGTATCTGAAGGGCGCCTACAGGAAGGCTCGGGAGGGACTATTGACAAGGTCCTGCAATGACAGGACAAGGGGCAATGGGTTTAAACTGGCAGAGGGAAGATTTAGACTGGATGTTAGGAGGAAGTTGTTTGCAGTGAGAGTGGTGAGACACTGGAACAAGTTGCCCAGGGAGGTTGTGGCTGCTCCCTTCCTGGAGGGGTTCAAGGCCAGGTTGGAGGAGGCCTTGAGTGACCTGTCCTAGTTGGAGGTATCTCTGGCTATGGCAGGGGGTTGGAACTAGATGATCCTTGAGGTCCCTTCCAACCTTACCATTCTATGATTCTATGACAGTGGTCCTCACACCCTGCCATTACACAGAAAGCCTCTTGCTGTCCCTGAGCCCAGAAACCAGTGCAAGGCAAGGCAAGGAAGCTCACTTTTTGTCATTTAACCTCCACATCTGAACCGCAATATTTTTAGTGCCTCATTTTCAAGCATTCTTCTTTTTCATTCATTCTAATCAGGAATAATCACTTGCATTTATGTAGCTACTTTCAGGCAGACAAAATCTAAGATGTTTTAAAGATCTGAGATAGCTATTTACATTGCTTTTTATTTAATCCTCATGCTCTGGTTAGGGACAAATCAGTATCAATCAATTCCTTCTGTGCTTATGAACTTTCATGATCTGTGACTGACAACTTTAATAATCTTCATTATGAAGCCTAGGCAGCATCCACAGTAGCACCTAAATGGTCCCCAGGACCATGTAATTAAAATTAAGCTGCCCATGAGTTGCTTTGATTACAACAGGGCAGGCCAGCTTAACCTTCAATTTATGCTGAGTTTAAAGATGGTTCATACAGAGAACTTGTACGACAGGGAGAGATTTGAGTTAATTGTGCTGATTCTCTGGTTTTACTTTACTGTCTGATTAGGGTTACAAATGAAATCACAATCACCTTTGCAAAAGCTTTGTTGTGAATGCTGAGTTCCAGCAGGCTGCTGTGAGTACCTGTGGGCTTTCTACCCATTCTCTGGCACACGGGATGTGTTTGGGCATCTGCAGGAGGTGGTGATCTGCCACGCACCCACTGCCAATTTATTGCTGTCTGCAGACGCAAAGCTTCTAATCTGACCACATAACTGATGTGTGTGTACTGAGCATGAACGACTCCAGCTCACCCTGATCCACCCTTTCCTGCTGTTTCTCAGACAGGATGAAGGCTTTTGATGTTCCTTGTCTTCCATCTGCGTGGGATTAGGCTTTTAATTAGCATTGACTGCATCTGAAAAAGTAATCAGAAAATAGTTTCCTAAGTAAAGTTTTTTGGGGTTTTTGTGTTTTTTCGTTTTTTTTTTTTTTTAACTTCTGGTACCAAAAAATAGCTTCAGGTAGGGCGTTCAGCATAAATTAAGCTGGGTGTCTCTTGTGTGTAGTTTGAAAAGCTAGAACTGAAAGGTGGTGGATGTGTTTCAGCAAGGCTATAATTTTGTTACAGGCACTTTTAGAAAATATCAAAACAGAGACATGAAACCTTCTCTCTCACAGGAAATCTACCAAGCTTGCTAGTACCAGAAGATTGGCACGTGTCATACTTTGTACTCTTGTGTAACTCATTAACAGTTGTATTTTTAGAGGTTTCTTTCTTTTTCTTTCCTGAAAGCCTGTATCACCAACTGAACAGCAATCTCCCTCACACAGGATTATTTTTCCGTCTGTTGGCAAAGTATCCTTCGAGAATTTCTTCAAATCCCTGTTTTCCTGTCATGGTTTAACCCCCAGCTCATCCCAACACAGCCTCTTGCTCACTCTCCCTGTGGGATGGGAGAAGAGAATCAGAAAGTGAAAGAGAAAATGTGTGGGTTGAGTTAAAGACTGTTTAATAGGTAAAGCAAAAGCTGGGCACACGAGCAAAGCAAAACTAGGAATTCATTCACCACTTCCCATCTGCAGGCAGGTGTTCAGCCATCTCCAGTAAAGCAGGGCTCTGTCACATGTGATGCTTCCTTGGTGAGATAAATGCCATCACTCCAAAAGTCTTCCATTCCTCCTCCTTCCCTCAGCTTTACATGTTGAGCATGTACGGAAGATCCCTTGGGACACTGGGGTGTGTTGGGGTCAGCTGTTCCAGATGTGTCCCCTCTCAACATCTTCTGCTCCCCCCTGCAGAAGAGGCCTTGACTCTGTGTAAGCACTGCTCTGCAATAATGAAAACGTGTCTGAATTCTCATTACTATTTGGAGCACAGCTGAGTCCCCCACTAGCTACTGTAAAGAAAATTAACTCTATGCTAGCCAAACCCAGCACATTGACTAAACAACCAAACATCCTTTTAGAGGGGCAAAGCCATGGCATCTACTTTTGCTGCACCTGTGATAGATCCAATGTCTTTTTCATTGGAATCTGTTAATGCCATACAGACAAAACCCAACTAGGCCCTTTTATTGGTAAGTGTAGCATGAAATAGGGTTACACTCTCTTTCTTGCTACCTCTCATTAGACCATGAACAGGTATGTAAGTTGAGATCAGAAAGTACAGTTGAAGTAGAAGCAAGTGACTGCCAGTGCCTTAGACCATGTTTACGTTGCTCCCACCTTTGTTGGATCCAGGGTACTGGTGTCTCCAGAGACCATCTCACAAGGGCAAAAGTGCCACTCCCATCTCTTTGCAAGGCAGCAGTCAGGTGTCCTGACTTGGATAAACAGAGGAGAAATCTGCATCCCTCTTTGCATCTGCAAAGTATTTGGGGGCAGAGAGAGATCTGTCCAGAGATTAAGGGCACCCTGTGAGCAGATGGCAGCACCAGCAGAAGCTTGGTAGTACACAGGGCTCTTGTTGAGGACAAGAGATTCCAACACTTCGATGTCCTTCCTTATGGCCAAGCCCAGCTTATTCCTTCCCTCCATTTTAAAAACATTTTCTCCTTAAACTACTGTATTTTCAAGACACTACTTTGGCCAGTTCAAGTTGTTAGTATGATAACTTCTGCTGTTCTTCTGTTCAGCTGAGGATGTCCTTACGAGGAATCACTTCCCATCTCCTGTAAGGTCCAGCAGCCAAGTAGTTCCTTCAAATACCAGCTTAAAATGTCTGCCACAAAGATGGCAGAACCCTGGGTGTTTTGGTAGGCAGCCTTTAAGGAGTTCAAGTTTAAAATTCCTCTCCTTTGTCAGCTTCAGGCATCGAGTTTTTGCAGTGAGAGCCATAGTGCTGGAGAGAAAATACTTCTTACTGTGAAAAGGTTGCTCAGGACCTTGCCAGGTATTTGTCTTATCCTGCAATGTCTTCTGGGTGTTTTAGGAAGGCTTTGTGCCTGTTGCCTGAGCTTTACTTCTTCATTTCCACAAATTATTAAACTGTCAGTCTTCATATGGCCAGTGAAATCTAATTAAAATGTTCCAAATTATCATTACAAATTGAATCTTCTCTCATGTGTCTCATGTACTATGAATCCTATTTTATTAACACTGCAATATTCCAGGTCTACAATTAAAGTCAGATGGGTTAGTACAGTAATTAGTCCTTGAAATAATTTTATCTCCAATGCTTTGATGCCATTTAATATATGGTGAGTTAATGACAGATCTCTTCCTAACAATGCTTCTGGCTCTGTGATACCATTACAAATGGAAACTGGTCTAAGTGGGAAAGGGTTGGGTCCAAGTTATCTGCAGCAGCTGAGGAATGTCTTTGGGCAGTGGTTATAAATGTAAGAAATGGGAAGGGGCAGGCTTTGCCTTCGTTTCAGAGAACCTGGGACATGTGCTCAACATCACAGCCTGTCAATGACAGAGCACCTCTAGAGGAGAAAGACAGTGGCAGGAAAGAAAAGATACGAAGGCAGAGGCTGAGAGGGACTGGCTGTGCCCAGTAAGTGTGGTACCTCAAGCATCCCTGTACAGCAGAGGAGCCCAGAGCTTGTCTTTGCCTCAGATGTATGTGGCAAGGACATTTCTCAGTGATTGGTTACAGTCCTGCACCTTCTGGGACCACCCTACCTGCATACACACCTCTCTGCTAAGTCCTCAGCTTGGACCATGTCTCCTTTCTGGGACAGCTTCTTAAAAAGTTCCTTTCAGCACTGACTTGACCTCTAGAAACCTCAGCCACACAATCACACCAGATTGGCAAACAATATGGTTCAAAGGGAGTCTTAAACAAGCAAGACTGAGCAGAGAGGAGGAGCAAGATCCACAGCCTCAAACTAAGTTTGGAGGTGTGAATTATTCTCAAAGGCAAATATATCACTGGTACCTTCAAGTGTTTCAAGAGAGAGACAGCTGTTAGGCCCTCTCCCTGCTTGGATCCCAGTCTTGTGTTGGCTCAGGGAGAATGGGAAACTGGCTTAGGATCTTCACAGGTATACTGGTTGGAAAGCACTTTTGGAGGTGGCTAGCCCAGCCTCAAGAACAAGTAGGGCAAGACACAGTCAGGCTTGTCAACTTTTCCTGTATCTGAATCTTGAGGACCTCCATGGACCTTACTTCCACAGCCACTCTAGGCAGCCTTTCCTTCACTGGAATGTAGCCTTACTATGGGTGATGTGCTGAGCAGCAGGCTTTGGTGTATCCTCTGCCACCAGCAAGCAGCTTGCACTGCTACCAGGGTGGAGGTGAGGATTACTCCATGGAGGGATTTTGCTCCACTGCTTTGAATACTGAGCCACAGTTGGGTTTGATTGCTAAGACATTGTGCATCACTGTTAGGAAGCACAGCTCTTAGAGATAGCCAGAGATCATGGAATCATAGAATAGTAAGGTTGGAAGGGACCTCAAGGATCATCTAGTTCCAACCCCCTGCCATAGGCAGGGACACCTCCCACTAGTACAGCTCACTCAAGGCCTCCTCCAACCTGGCCTTGAACACCTCCAGGGAGGGAGCAGCCACAACCTC
>WBNM01011726.1:43341-63378 GCA_013399055.1 Ramphastos sulfuratus | reverse complement strand
TTGGTTTTGTTGAATTGCCTGAGGTTGGCGTGGGCCCATCTCTCCAGCCTTTCCAGGTCCCTCTGGATGGCATCCCTGCCCTCTAGCAAGTCGACTGTGCCACACAGCTTGGTGTCATATTTAATTAAGTTCATGTTTGTTATTGCTAAGATGTTGGATTTGATTGATTTTTTTTTTTTTTTTTTTTTGATTGTGCTATTCACTGGTTTTGTTGTGGCTTTTTTTGTTTCGGTGTTTTTGTAGGTTTGTTTTTTATTTCCTTGAGAGATTTTTGTTTGTTTAATGTAATTTATAGATTTGTTTATTTCTGTCCTCTTTGGAAAACTCTTAGGATCTCTGAAATACAGTGTAGGCTAGACTGTAATCATAGAATCAGTCAGGGCTGGAAGGGACCACAAGGATCATCTTGTTCCAACCCCTTTGCCATGGGCAGGGACACCCTACCCTAGATCAGGCTGGACAGAGCCTCATCCAGCCTGGCCTTAAACATCTCCAGGGTAGGGGCCTCAATCACGTTCCTGGGCAAGCCATTCCAGGCTCTCACCACTCTCATGGTGAATAACTTCCTCCTAACCTCCAGTCTGAATCTCCTCACCTCCAGCTTTGCTCCATTCCCCCTAGTCCTGTCACTACCTGAATATAAAAATAAATAAATGTATAAATAAAAATAATCTACCCTGTAAGTATGACTAGATTAATATTTATGGTGCATCTGTGATGGTTTGGGAGTTACCTGCCCCCCCCCACTATGAAAATCCCCCAGACTAGACTCAGCCAGCTGGAAGTTAAGGACTGAAGCTCTATTTACACTTAGCACTATATACAAGCAGAGATATACACAATATACAGGAATATTTACAGAAATAGACAAGTTAAAGGTAATACAGAAACACGACACCCCTCCCAGAAATCAGAAACCCCAGGAGGGGCTCCCAACCACCCTTCCACCTTCTCCCCACCCCTATACCTTACCCCAGGGTCTGCCTTACGTGCAAGGTGAGTTTGGAGGATGGGCAGAGGGGTTAGAAGCAGAGTGGTTAGTTAGGTTAGCAGAAAGGCCAGCAGACACACACCAGCCAGAGAGACCGAGACTCTCTCTCCCACTTATCTATGTTTGTGTTCTTGTTCTTATACATCTCAGCAAGCCTATGAGTGAAGTAGACATCACCATTGCTTACTTTTTGTAGCCTATAATGTAATTTTTTTCATTAAAAGATTCCAATTAGCCTCAAACCAGCACAGCATCCCTGCTACCTACCAGCAACGCAATGCTGGGGAGAGCCAGCACAACCCTGATCATGTCAGGGCAGACGTGGCTCTGGTTTGGCCCACGTGTCTGGAGCTGTTACAGCAGCGCTCTCATACCTGACCCAAGTGTTGAGGGGCTGATGTGGCTGAGGCTCCAGAACCACTTGGATGTTGGAAGGGTGCAGCTGCTCAGATGCTCAGACCTAGAGGTTAGGATGAGCTGTCCCCATCACAGCTCCTGTTTGAATCACTTTAACCATTGCATCTAGTTATCGAGAGTGCCTAAGGTACTGATAGCTGTGTCTGTCCTATCATGCTTAACTGGGGAATCCAGGGATGAAACAAAGGGGGCAACTAAGCTGGTGAAGGATCTAGAGAGTATGTCTTACAAGGAGCAGCTGAAGGAACTGGGATTTTTAGTCTGGAGAAGAGGGGGCTGAGAGGAGACCTCACTGCTCTCCACAACTACCTGAAAGGATACTGTAGTGAGCCAGGGATTGGTTTCTTCTCCCTAGTACCAAGTAACAGCATGAGAGGAAAAGACCTGGTGGTAGTGGGTTGATGGTGTTAGGTCTAGTCATGTCATAAAGAGCTGAGATGGCAGGGCTGAAGAGGCTGCTGTGATTATTCCTTAGAGATAAGAGCTTTCAACTGTCCCTAATATGCTGGGGCAGACAAGGCTGAAGGCCCTGGGGAGAATTGCAGCCCATCAAGAACGGGGAATCAGGGAACATGCAAGGAAAGAGGGGCTCTTGGTCTCTATTTTCAACTTAAACTGAGGACAGATGATTGGAAACAGCATGTGTGTCATGGTTGTTTATCTATAGGCATGACAGCTACCTGTAAGTAGGTCTATATTAAGCATGTCAACTTGACACAACAGGGTTGCAGTAATCTTCTCTCCATGCAGCCAAGAGAAACTGCTAAGGAAATGATCTACCTCCACAGATAACCTTGTTGTAAACCATCCTCCAGAGCAAAAGTACTGCTGGCTCCTCCTCAGAAGGAGAAACAAATTCCCAAGCAATGCCTGCATTGCCTCCAGGTGAATTGCCTGCTTCTAGGCAGGAGGGAATTAGGTTACCCAGGTTACAATTCCTGGGTCACGCAGGCAGTGAAGCTGCTCATGGATGGTGTCAAGGGACTTTTCCAGTAATGCAAAATGCAGATTTCAAACGAGTGAAAAATTCCCTCGCTTCCTTCATCTACTTAGTTAATTTCTTTTATCCTTGGAGCATCTTCTGGCTGTGAGCAAGGAGGACAGAGACTGTCTGGCACGCTGGAGCTGGAGAGGACGTTGCCAGTTCTATTCATTGGTGTGCTGGTTTGAGCTAATTGGAATATTTTAATAGAGAAAATTATGTTATAGGCTGTGAAAAAGAAACAATGGTGANGGGGGGGGGGGCAGGTAACTCCCAAACCATCACAACTGGTCTCACTTCTGAAAAGCTCAAGAGGAACTATTATTTTATTTCTGGTTACACTTTCAATCCTCTTCCATGCAGAAAAGGCTTTGCCTTCACTCTGCCTGGTAGTGTAATTGTCAGAATTCTTTTCACAGATGCTTTCATACACTGAAATTAGTTTTACAAGCAGGCACCTTGGCAGTTATTTTTTCTCAGAAAACAATCAGAGGTATTTATTGTCTTTGTAATCACAGCAAAATATCCTGCCTTATCTTCTGAGGTGCTTGTGTGGTAACGCTGGCATTTTTTGCTGCAAATATAGCAATGCTTTTAAGTCTATCAGCATTTTCACAGCCCCTTTCTCACAGCTATATTTGAGTTGAACGATACAATCTGCTCAGCAGAATATAGGCTTTGTGTTTCATAATAACAGTAAGTCCTGTGTTTACATGATTAAGGCAAGAGATCAGTGGTTTTTGCTTGGTAGCTACAGAAGAGAAAGGAGCAACATTCTGCTGCCCCGGAAAATGCGAATGCCTCCAAGCAATGCTGAATCCCTGGGGTCCAGCCCCTGCAGAGAGATGTGTCAATCAAAAAGAAAAGTTTTTGAGGGCTGAAAAATAACACCGAAGCATAGTAAACCGAGAAAGTACAGGTGTGAGGAAATTGCATCAAAGAATGTGTAAGCTAAAGTACGGTGTGATGGTTTGGGAGTTACCTGCCCCCCGACACTATGAAAAATCACTCAGACTAGACTCAGCTGGCTGGAAGCTAAGGAATGAAGCTATATTTACAGCTTAGCACAACATACAAGCAGATATTTACACAATATACAGGAATATTTACAGAAATATACAAGTTAAAGGTAATACAGAAACACAACACCCCTCCCAGAAATCAGAGTCCCCAGGAGTGGCACTCGACCACCCTTCCACCTTCTTTCCACCCCTCTACCTTACCCCAGGGTTTGCCTTACATGCAAGGTGAGTTTGGAGGATGGGCAATGGGGGTTAGAAGCAGAGTGATTAGTTGGGTTACACAGCAGAGAGGCCAGAAGACACAGCAGCTCCCAGAGAGAGCAAGAGATTATCTTATCTGTATTTGTGTCCTTGTTTTTATCCATCTCAGCAAGCCTATGAGTGAAGTAGACATCACCATTGTTTTCTTTTCACAGCCTATAATCTATTTTTTTTCATTAAAATATTCCAATTAGCCTCAAACCAGCACATACAGCATGAGAAAAGCAAAATTTGTAAGAAGAAAGAGGACATATTCTGAGATGCATTACCAGGCAATGCAGACTAAAAGGAAATCTACTGGAGGAATATTGCCTCGTTGTGTCTCCTGTATTAAATTATTATCTTCCATTAAGACCTTCAACATAGCATATTTTCTTGCTTAGATTCATGACCTCACTCAATTTCAAGTGATTAAACACAAGTAAATCAATTTAGGGCAACTTTAAAGATGGCCTGAAAGGAAAAGAAGCCTTACTGCTTCTGCTTCGTTACCTTGTAAGCTTTATTTTTCTTTTAATGTCACATGCAGGGTATAAGATTTCCTCTTGGTTTTGTTACTCAGTTCCTCGTTGTTCTTTGGAGACTTCTAATTGATATTCACAAGGCACTTATGTACTTGAGGTGTGTGCATCAGTAATCAGCTCATGCAGGTAATTCTTCTGCCAGACGGAAGAGTTGGTAATGCAGAGACAAATGACAGCTGAACAACTGGGAGAGAAGCAGAGGTTTTTAGTTAAACTGTTTGGAAAAGTTTTACTTCGTTTTCAGTGCTTCCTACCTCCAGCTTCCCACAGTGATCTGGGAAAATCACTGCCTGCAGGCAGAGGCAGAGCCAGGGAGTTGCACTATTAAAAGGTCTGGCACTGCAGGCAAAGGCAGCATCTCACTTCACCCTCAAGCATCTGGAGGGAAGGCTCAAGCTTCTTACATCTTGCATTATTGGGATGGTGGGTTTAGCAGTTGCTATTTCTACTAAAATTGGTGATGAAAGAGAGTGACACAGACAGTCTCAACAGGGATGAAAGACTTGGAGATGTCAGAGGGCAACCAAAGCCTGCATGTGTAAATATCAACATCTGAGCTGGTCTTTCATTATAGTCACCAAAGAGAAACAGGCACAGCCTCTGTGAAAACTCACTTCATCTTAATGAAGCTGCCTGAAATAGACCTGGGAAGAGTCCATTTCTCACCTTCACTAGAAAGGCAGCTCAGAGTGATGGACTAGTCTGTAGGTATTTGCACCACAGACATCTAACATTAAGGCAGGTGAATCCTTTGATTCCTTCACAGCTGGCTTCAGTTCCAACACCACCTGCTTCTACGTGTATGTTTTGCTGTCTTCAGAAGTACTCTGTGACTTATAAAATAAGCTTCCTCAGGAAAAGAATGAACAAAATTGATCAAAAATGAACAATACACTCTTGATACAACAAATAGACTCGGATGAAATGTGGTGAGACGAAAACCTGCCAATATTTAAAGGTCTTATAAATGCATAATTTTAGCACAGTTGAGCTGATTTGCAGCCTGCCTGCTTCTGTAGAGTCCAGGAGTGGCCTCCTACTCCTGTTATTAATAGTTGTTGATTTCTACCATGTTGCAGACTTGCAAATTGTTTTGCAGTCAAAGAAATTGACCTTTGAGGGTGTACATGCTCCAGAAAATCTGCTGATTGCCCTGAAAACTGAAGCCACTCAAGTAGAGGCCAAACCATGCTTACAGGCACAGTATGATGCTCTCCTGGCATCTCTCTTCCTCTGGAGGTTTGAAACTATCCTACTCACAGAAGCTCTTTCCTGTATTTCATTTTTCTTCCGCTCTTTGTTGGCTTTTGTCTTTGGAACGACATTATTTAAGGGCTTGGGTGGATCTTCAGCTGCTCTGAACTCTTTTCTCCCTGGATATTGAACTTTTGGTGAGATTAATTTGACATGATGGGACTGAAAGCTCAGACAGAGAACAAAGTATGTGGTATGTGATCCAAACTCCTTAGAATAAACAGCTTAGAAATTACTACTGAAAGGAAGTGGTCTGTGCTCCTGGGTCAGTTGGAAGGAAACTTTATAGGACTTTGGGATTGCAGAAGATAGAATCAAAATAGATTCAAACAATAATTTAAAGGCAGACTTTTAAGAGATGAAGAAAAAGCCATGTTGTTGTCTATGGCTGACCACAAGCATGAAAATTCTGTTTGCAGTTGATTGATGTCACAAAGGTAAGATTTAGTACAACACTCAGAGCCTGGCAGGATCCAGAACCAAAAACTGCACAGCGAAAATCCACATCTCAAGGTTAATGGAATCCTCACACCAAAAGCCCCCCATGCTTGGGGGTGAAAGTCAGTTGGTGGGGCCTGAAGGACCCTCCTCCTGCAGTGAAGCCATGTGCTATGGTGAAGGGGGCAAGTAGGCATCACTCTGCAGGGGACAGTGGGGCTCTCAGCCTGCAGGTGAAGTCTGGATAGCACTTGGGGAGCAGTGAGCTGCAAAGATTTATTGGCTAGCCTGTAAGGCCTCTTTTCTCTTGCCAGTTTTAATTTGAGCAGGGGTTGCATTGCACTTTTTCACTATATCATCCTGTTCTTTGGGGAGAAGCTTCAGAGAAGCACCTGATTTACCTTCACTCAAGCATTCATTGCTTTGTGCCTACTGCTGCATCCCCACCACCCCCCCCCCTTTTTTTTTTTGTCTTAGCTAAAGCCTAATGGATCCAGCCTTCTTGGTCCCTTCACATAGCAGTCCCAAGGTATTGCTAATAAGAATAAATCATAATTTCAAGTTTTTGAGATCCAGTGGGAGGTCTAAGGTACAGTAATCTAGATGATGTGTGCTATCAATTTGTGAAATGACATTCAAACTGTGCTCTAGTGGCTGGAAGCTCATCCTGGATAAATTTAAGCTAGCAGGGAAAAAAGGACTTTCAGCAGAGTATTGTAAGAAGGCTGGGTTGGGGTGATGGAATATTCTGTGTCACTTGATGACGACACACCTTCTTTTGGAAAGGTGAAATGCTTAAATGTCTTTTCTGGCCTTCAGATCTATGCAGGAATTCTCCTTTACTGGCAATTTTTTCCCTAGGTTTGAATACTTTGGGTATTTATTCTAATTGAAACAAATATTAGCACAGTGTAGCCCACAGAGAAGTGCTGTGATGTGAGGTGTGCTAAGGACAAGACCCTGATGGTTGCTATCTCACTCCCATATTTGTAGGTCTCATGAAAGAAGTGAACATGATGGTGTCAGAGCTGCATTTGGCAGGCTCATATGACTCCTGAAGAGCTGGCTGGAGGAGAGAGGTCCCACAAATGTAGCCCATTAGGGTTTCTAATATTTAGCTGATATACATAGAGCAATCTCCACACAGTACCCTGTTAAATGCTCCTTCCCATTTCCTTAGTCAAGCAAAAAGATCTTCCTAAGAGCACAGAAGAGGGTTTAGGAGCAGATCCATTCTTCAGTCTGGGAATGGGAGATGCTGATGCTATGGCACCATGCAAGAGATATGATCATGTTATACCAAACCCCACTGCTCCACCTTAAATCTGTCTCTAGCAGCAGGAAGGCAAAGCACCTGAGTCACAACAAACCCATGCAACACCACAGGCTTGGAGAAGAGTGGCTAGAAATCTTCCTAGCAGAAAAGGACCAGAGGATGTTGATCAATGGCTGGCTGAACAGAGCCAGCAATATGCTCAGGTGGCCAAGAAGGCTGACAGCATCCTGGCCTGCATCAGGAACAGTGTGGAAACAGAATCAGGGAAGTGACTGTTCCCCTATACTCAGCACTGGTGAGGGCACAGCCTGAGTACTGTGTTTAGTTTTGAGGCCCTTCCTACAAGAAAGCCATTGAGGTCCTGGAGCTGATCCAGAGAAAGGCAATGGAGCTGGTGAAGGTTCTAGAGAGCAAGTCTTATGAGAAGTGGCTGAGGGAACTGGGGTTGTTCAGTCTGAAGAGAAGGCATCAGAGGGGAGACTGCATTGCTTTCTGCTACTAGCCTCCAAGGAGATTGTAGTGAGGTGAATGTTGGACTCTTGACCCTAGTAACAAGAAAAAGGACAGGAGGGAATGGCTTCAAGTTGCACCAGGGGAGGTTTAGATTGGATATTAGAAGAAAATTCTCCACTGAAAGGGTTATTGAATACTGGAACAGGCTGCCCAGGGAGATGGTTGAATCCCTATCCCTAGAGGTGTTTAAAAGATGCAACAATGTGGTGCTAAGGTTTAGCACCAGACTTCATAGTATTAGACTCAATAGTTGAACTCAATGATCTTAAAGGTCTTTTCCCACTAGAGCAATTCTATGACTCTATGTACAAGAAGTGAAGTAAGACTCGAAGGTCAATTATTTTCTTTTAACAACTATTTTAGTAGAGATGGAAATTGTGAGGACAAGACAGACTTCTTTCATACACAAACTTCTTGCAGTCACCTGAACTGGTCTTCATCCTTGGACCTCCAAATGGAAAGGGCTCTGCCTCCCTCCATCAGGGAGAGATATGTCATGAAGGTGTAGACCCGAGTGGAAATGGCAACAGTGCTTGCCTGGGGGTGAAGCACAAACTTTGGGATGCAATCGGCAGCCACAAACATGTAAGAGATGTGGTCATTATCAGTAATGGCTTCACAGCCATGCGCAGTGCCTGAGCCCTGCCCCTGCCTTAACATCCACCTGCTCACAGCAGGGCTTACCCCATTGCCCTTTTCTCTCAAACAGGGAGGCCAGCAGGAGATGGGCCTGTGGCACAAGGGTCTCACTGACACCCAAAGGAAACAAGTGCAAGTCAGAGTGTAAGAGCAGATGCTTAGCAGCATCCATGAGCAGAGCAGACTAAATAGATTACACTAATTAAGAGAAGCAATGTCCAGAGAAAAACAAGACAGTATTTTCTTTGGGGAATATTGCTGTTGCCCAGGTGAAAAATAAGGTTTTCCCAACTGATCTGTCATGGATAATGTCCTTGCAGATATGCTTAGGAATAAATTAAGAAAAATTATTGGTTTGAGTTTGTACCTGCTCAGTTATCTCATACCCTCCAAGGCTTTTCCTATTTGAGCTGACTCATTAAAAGTATGAACAAAAAATACACTTAGTAGTT
This sequence comes from Ramphastos sulfuratus, assembly GCA_013399055.1. Classification (NCBI taxonomy): domain Eukaryota; kingdom Metazoa; phylum Chordata; class Aves; order Piciformes; family Ramphastidae; genus Ramphastos; species Ramphastos sulfuratus. The sequence continues at coordinate 54,609 of WBNM01011726.1, read as the reverse complement.
GAAATAAAAACTAATACTGCTTTCCCAGCACATGGAAAGGAGGTAAGCTGTCTTGCAATCAGTTAGTCACATCACCATAATTGTAAAGGCTTTGTTCTACACCCCTCTGGCCAGGAGGCTGCCTTGGTTGCCTTCAAATTCATCACTGCCCAACATGATTCATGGCATCACAGGAGCAGACCAGGATTCAGGCACTGAGTCCTGAACCTTTTGGTGTTGCGACTCCTGACAGCTGTATCAAAACAGTGCTGGTGCTGCTTGTGCTTCTTAAAAGTGGAACAGCAGGACCTGGCCATGGGGCAGGGCAGGGATGCAGAGCTGAGAAATGAAACAGCACTATCAGGAAGAGGGCAACAAGCTTGCTGATGTGTTCAAGCCTCTTAAACACTTCTGGGTGAATGGCAATGCAGTGTGCTGCATGTGGATAAATACTGCAGAGATCTTTGGTTTATAAGGTTTAGTGCTTCTCTCTGGTGTGTTGGTAACCACACCACACTTGCCACAGACAAATGCTACATTAAGGGAAAAATCAGAAGTGGAGGTCACTTTTCTGACTGAAATCCAGAGGAGTTTTAATGCTGCCATTTGAATGCCTCCAAATATTGCAAAATCAGACTTGGCCCTGGTAAATCATCTCCGTGGGTGAAGAGTGGAAGGATGTCACTGTCAGCTGTCCCACTGCAGGGTTCTGAAGAGGTTGAGCATTCCTTTCCCCTGTCCTGATGCCCAAATCACTGAGCTACCAGACTGGGGGAGGCCCCAGACTTCAATCACATCAGCTGCCCTGGCAGTGGGAAGGCTTCTGCAGGTTCACTCCTGGGTCCATGAGGATGTATTCTCTCCAACAACACTAGAGATCTGTCCTCGGTCCAAGCCACCTGCTCCCAGCTCCATGCCCTCATGTAAACTACTGTTTACAGAAATGATGTCTTTTCCCTTTGGCCTCTTCTTTTCCTTTGTGCAGAGCCTTCTCAGTTAGTGATTGGGGTTTTGGCTACTTAGGAGATGAGTCTGTTTAGATATTCAAATTTTCTTCAGCTTGTTTTTTTGGCATCCAAGTATTTAATCAATGATTGCACCTAAGGCTAGTTTACATTTTTATTATCTATTTAATCAGACAAAGGAAGGCTCTTTTTAATATATATATAAAATATTATATATATATATAAAATTTTTTTTTATTCTCAATTAAGAAAATGCATTGGCTTGTTGCAGAAAAGGTGCAGAGCCCTGTACCTCCTAGGCAGGAGCAAGCAATGATGCCAGGGACAATGTAGCAGATCCTTTCAGATCTGGTTGTAAGGACTGACATCATAAAAGTGATAAATGCCAGCTGCTAACTCACTGAACCCTATGCCAACCTTGGCCAACTGAAAATGCACTTATTAGAACAACTTATCCCCATTTATTTCTATAGATAAATATATCTGTTAATATATGTAATTACTATATGAAGGCTTTGTTTCTTGGAGGCTGTGTTTCTTTGAGGCTAGTATTGATTTAAACAAAGCATAAATATGATAAAAGAGAGGGGAAAAAATATATGGTTAATTGGAAATTAAAATCCCCTTGAATAGTTCTCTACTCAAGTCATCTGCTTCTCAGCTGGATTTCTCCTGCCCTTGCAGCAGGAACACATTCCTGGCTGGACACCAGGCACTAGGAGAAGGACCCAATTTTATAGCAACATCCTCACAACTGGTTTTAGGTCAGCAACAACTCATCAGTTTTATTGCTTTAATATTCTCTCTGCAGCTCTCTGTGGCATTGGTATTCCTTTTGGGAACTGAGGCTGTGCTCAATTATTTTCCCTACTGCTACAAAGAATTAGACACTAACACCCCTACAGTTTCCCTCTTCACTAAGTGAGTCCCTGTTAGCCACCTGCTCTCCCACAAGATGGGGGTCACTGGGAAATGGCATCCAGCACTGAGCTCTGTGAAATCCAGTGTCCCGGTGATGTGGTGCCCACAGGTGACTGCTCTACTCTTCTTGTGCTGCATTTGTTCCTCCCATGTCCCTGCTGTAGTGCCCACCACCACTACCCTCTGTGCACACATCCACCTGGCCACCAGCCCAGTGATATTCTGGCAGCCATCTGTTTACTGGCTGCAGGGCTGCCTTCTGATCTGGGAAAGAAGAAGTGGGAGGTTTTGGGTCACTTTGGAGATGTGACTGCATTTGCAAGTCCCTGTGCTATCCTCTAAGCCCAAGACAGATGCTCATGTGCATGCAAGTACTATCACCTGTGCTCTGTCCTGCTTCTTCTACCAGAAGCCAGGACAAGAGCTGAACACCTCCAAGACAACATTTTTTTGCATTGCAGCAAACACTTGATTTGAGGAGGACTTTTTGTCAGCGTCAGAGAGCACTGCTATGACATTACTTCGAGTGCCAAATAGTTCTATTGAATTTAAACCCTGGAGACTTCCTTGAGGAGGCTCCTTGCAGGCCAGAGCCCTTTGTGCAATCACTCCCTGTCCTCCAATGGCAATTGGACATCATTTGAGGCTCCAGGCAGAGACTCTTGTCACAGGCAGTGAACAAAACTGCTGCTGCTTCTGAAATGCCTCAGAGTGTCTCATTTGAGGTTCATTTGAGCTTTGAGGTCCTTGTCCAAGAGCCTATGTCACTTGGCATAGGCTACCTCCACTCTTTCCACCTGTCAAGGGTTAGGGCTGGAATGGGCAGTCAATGAGTGAGAGATGTTCTCTATCAACACCTCTCCTTTCCCAAAGAGAAGAGAAAGAGAGAGAGGGAGAAAGATTTATGGACTGGAAAAAAACCTGAAACTATTTTAACGGAAATAATAAGAAAATAAATTATATACAAGTATATACAAACCCAGTGTTGAACATTTTTGCACAGACCTTTGTTACAGTTGGCTGAGTCCACCTATTTTAATAGAAGGGAAAAATATTAAAGCAGTGATCCTGCAGCATTGTGAAAATTAATGGTAGAGAGAAGAATAAAAATATGATAGTATTTTATTTAAACCATGATTTGGTCTTCTCCTGGGAACAGTGACAGGTGGTGTCAATTAGCTGCACAGCAGCAGTGGCACTGATGTTGGGGCCTTCTGCTTCAACTGTTAAAGGCAGAATGCAAGTCCGCCCTTGTTTTGCCTAGCTAGGTCTGCTGAAGATGCTCTGCTGTCAGAGCCACCAAAATCTAACTCTGCAGAAAAGCTGTGTCCTAAGGACAGCCTGAACTGAGTAGAGACTTCCAAGCACCATCCCACCAAAGGAGGCTTAACTGAAGGGTTGTCAGCAGCTGCATAGGTGTAGTTAGAAATAGCTTCGTGCCTGACTCATTCAATGCTCTATCATAGAATCACAGAATCCTAGAATGGTAAGGTTGGAAGGGACCTCAAGGATCATCTAGTTCCAGCCCCCTGCCATAGCCAGGGACAGCTCCCACTAGTAGAGGTCACTCAAGGCCTCCTCCAACCTGGCCTCGAACACCTCCAGGGAGGGAGCAGCCTGTTCCAGTACCTCACCACCCTCACTGGAAAGAACTCCTAACATCCAGTCTAAATCTTCCCTCTACCAGTTTAAACCCATTGCCCCTTGTCCTGTCATTGAAAGACCTTGTCAATAGTCCCTCCCCAGCCTTCCTGTAGGCCCCCTTCAGATATTGGGAGGCTACTATAAGGTCTCCTCACACCTCATACCATCCAGCAAGAGTTACCATTCAGCTACTTCAGCACAGACTTTGCTCCCAAGAAGCAGAACTTGGGGCAAGAGTGGCTGGAATGTCAGAAACTGCTCTCAGAAAGGGCTTTTGAACTGGGAGGGCTGATTCTCGCTTCCCTGCCAGAAGGGATTTTTTAATCTGGAAGGTCATCACTTGTCCCTACCATCTTTAGCCTTCCAGTATCTGAAGGGGGCCTACAAGAAGGCTGGGGAGGGACTATTGACAAGGTCTTGCAATGACAGGACGAGGGGCAATGGGTTTAAACTGGCAGAGGGGAGATGTAGACTGGATGTTAGGAAGAAGTTCTTTGCAGTGAGGGGGGTGAGGCACTGGCACAGGTTGCCCAGGGAGGTTGTGGCTGCTCCCTCCCTGGAGGGGTTCCAGGCCAGGGTGGATGAGGCCTTGAGTGACCTGTACTAGTGGGAGGTGTCCCTGCCTATGGCAGGGGGTTAGAACTAGATGATCCTTGAGGCGCCTTCCAACCTTACCATTCTATAATTTTCTGGGCTGTCTGCACCTATTGACAGAGGAAGACCTGGCAGTCCTCCCTACCGATGGGGTTCTCCCAGCCACCTGGCCCACAGGTCTTCAGATGTCAGCTTTCCTGCTTCTGCCAGATGGAGATAACGGAGGAAACAAATGAATTCACAAAAATAGTTCCTTTCTTTGTGGCTTTGAACAGCTGTGTGTCACTTGTGCTCCTGCTGAGTCTGGCTTTAGGTACAGCTAGCTGCTCCACGTAAGGAGAGCTATTACTTCTTCCTAGAACAGACTGTCCATACGATGGAGAGACTTTGTATGTAATGACTCAATCTCTGTAAGAGGCAGCATGAGGCTGAGCCGTCCAGCTGACAGCCCAGGAGAAGGTCCCAACTGGCCCTGCTCCACTCACAGAGAGCCCTTGTAAGTCAAGTCCACTGATCCCCTGTCAGTCAAGCCAGATAATTGTGATGCACCGAAGGGTGATGTCTCCATGCTCCAGCCCTGTGTTCTAGAGCACTCCCAATTCCTTCCTTCTCCCCCACACCCTGCCCAGGTTTGAATGGGGAGAATGTGGCACAAAAACTGCTTTCCCCCTGCCCTGCAGGCTTGAAGGGAGAACAGCGGCAGGCACCTTGCCACACGTGTGCTGAGCCGTGTGGCCGCCCGTGCTGGAATCAGGCTGGTGGCTGGTTGGTTTTTGCAGCCAGTGTAAACTGGCAAATGGACACCTGGTCTAGAAAAGCATAAATAGAGCAAGGGAGGGGCCCTCCTTAGAAGAGTTCCTGCCTTGACAGAGCTCTCAACAGGACAGGTTCCCACCGTAACAGAGCTTCTGCCATGACAGAGCTCCCATTTTGGACTGTCCTCGCTTTTGGATGGCTCCTATCTTTTTACACAGCTCTAAGTTTTGCACTGTCCCTGCCTTTGGACACCTCTTCCCACTTGTGCACTATTCTGTGCAAATTTGCAGGCTTGGCAAGTCCTGGGGTTCTTTTGAGAGAGCTGCCAGCGGCACCCAGACCCAGCTGCTCTCGGACCTTACTACAGCTGATTTCCTGGCTGCTATTCTGAACTGGGCAGACCTGAGCACTTTGGTTCTTCCCTGCAGTGTCGCTCCCACAAATCCCTGTCTTGTGGCAGTTGTGTTTCGAGACACTTCTGACTTTGGCAGCTTCTCCACCCACCTTGGATTTCTGCCGCCTGGATCCAGACTATTGGATATTGCTTGTGGCGTCAGAAGGCAGCTGAGCCAAAGAGAAAGCCAGCAAGGGAGCATTGCCCAATACCTATCTCACCTCCGTGAGTAAAGCCTCCTGGTCCCTTAAGTCTCTGCTCAGCCTGATTGATAGGGGGGTAAAGCTGTGTTTATAGCTTAGCCTTTTCCATTTCTTGACTTCCTAAACCTCTACATTTGTCCATAACATCCTGTTGAAGAATTCCCAATCCAATTAGAGCCTGTAAATAAAATAAATCCTCCTCCTGGAGGAGGTCCAGGACAAGCCATGAAGGTGGAGGCATGAAGACCATAGCAGAAGGAGGAAAGGGAGCAGAGGAAGTTGTCACTGCTCTGTCCCACCAAAGCTTTGCTTTGAGGTTAAACACAGTACACGAAATTCAAAGAAACAGGTAGGAGAGTGTTCAAAACATGTAGGGCCTTTTTCCTCCTCCTCTGCTCCTGTGAGACTTGCCCAAGGAGAGCAGGCATGAGTATGAGCTGGCAGGGAAGGCAAAGCAGTGCATCCAGCCCAACCCCTGCACTCCAGCTCCTAATGAAATTTATGCAAATTTTAGGAAGTGATTGAGGTGGCTGGAGCTTCCTCCACCTGCGACTGGCTTATTTCTAATGGAAACTGTAATGAGGCACCCTGGAGGACAGGAGCACTTAGTTTTCTTTACAGTAATCGTAGTTTTGATGCTCTGTAATATAATAAGATCAAGAAGGGAATTGGAACTGGAATGGCTCACCAGCTTGTCAGGCCTGATGAACTGCAACACAGTGGACAGGCCAGCCCTGTCCTGCCAAGATGGGAATATAGCTTTGCAGCCCTGTCTTGCAATAGAAGCTACCTATCGTTGTCCTTGCTGGTTGAACACAACGGGAGGCACAGCTGCCCTGTGGCTACGCACCTCAATGCCCTGATTGCTCTGTGGCACCTCTTGCAGTATACAACAACCCAGGAGACAGCGAATGCCAGTGGCTGCCAGAGGCAAAAGCACGTTATTTCAGCTCCTACTGACTCATCTGAGCCTCTTGAAGAGCCCTTGGTCACCCAAGTGTGTGCCCAGCACAGGCCGAGCATCTCACAGTACTGAACCTGGAGCACAGAGGCATTTCTACCCTTGGAAAGTCCTGACTTGTGTCACTGAACATTACCTTTAAGCTTGGAAATTTTACCTGCAAACTATGAACACAGAGCGTGGTGCACTTGTTTATATATATTTTATCCACGGACTTCCCTGCACCCATCTCTGCAAAAGAAATAACCTCCCTCCAGCACTGTGCTGACCACCGATCACTTATTTCACTCCCTTAGTGTCTGAGCAGGGCTGGTGTTCAAAAGCTGCAGCTCATGTGTGTACCAGGTAGAGAGCAGAGCTCACCCAACCTGCACCCTTACCTACTCCTCCTCTGAAAAGCAAAAATCCCCTTTTACTAATTAAAAAGCCAGAAAAGTGCCTGGCCCTTCCTCTTCCTGGACAGCTGCTCTGCACTGTTAGATCAGAAGAACTCTGCTGGTTTGTCTTTTCCTTCTGAACCTGCAGGAAGAAGAACAGAAGTGAGGAGAAACCAGCAGCCCGCGTACACCTCTCACAGGGTTTTCCTGGGGGGTTGCAAGGAAGAGCAGGGCTTGAGGAAAGCAGCTGCAGGCCACCTGCAGTCTCTCAAGGGTGACCAGTGTGGGGAGGTTTAGTGTCCACTCACCCCCTCTCCATCACTGAGCACAGGCTGCTGCGGGGATACACATGGGAGCTGGGGCTTGTTGCCTCCAGCCCTGCAGGAAGTCAATCAGCCCAGGCAGCAAGACTGCTGCTCCCTTCTGGCAGGGGCTGTTGTTCAACTGCTTTCGCCCTCTCTAACACTCAACATTTGCAGCTTCATCAAGAAACTGCCTTCAGTAACATTTGCCTCTGCCTTAATTTTCACTAGTGGTAACTTCTTTACCTCCTTCCCGTTGAGGTATCCTGCCCTGCCGTGCTCAGCCATTTCCTAAAAACCTGCTTTATCATTTTGTGGAAACCTCAGCCAGCTGTGAAGCACAGCAGGAGCCATGCTGCATAGGTCTATCAGTATGCATGTGTGAAGGAAGCAATCAAACAGCATACCCCATGCTGGGAGATGTCCTGGAGGAACCCTAGCAGGTAAAAAGTCCTTGGCCAGGCCATGGCCCCAGTAGCTCTGTGGCAGGCAGCTGTGGGACTCCTATCTAGAGTGTCAGTTCCAATGACAACATTGCAAAGTATGAATCTGGTCTCTAATGATACAAAAATACCTTTGTTTGTTTGTTTGTTTTTAATTGTGTTCTCTTCAGCAGCACTTTCAACTGTCATTCATATCCATCTGAAGTAACACCCCTTCAGCTTTCTGGCATCTCTCAGCTGCCAGCCACATGTAAGGTGCCTGCTAGGCTCCTGGCAATGATCTCTTTCCATCCCTCGATCCCTCATGCACTGCCCACAGCCCAGCACTGCAGCAGAGGAGTGGTGGGCTCATGGCCTGTGGTTCTCATTGCTGAGGCAAATGATGCCACAGGAGGACCCAGTTCTGGTGTCTCAGACACAATGAAGCTAGCAGCAGTTTTGCATGTCACTGCAGGGAATAGAAGTTAACACCTTATGCTGGGCTACTTTCCTGTGTCCATGGTGGTTACTAATTCATGTATTTTAAAATACATGTTACACTTATAATATTAAACTGATTAGGCCTACTGCTACGATTCGTTGTGAAACTGGACTTGACAAACAGGGCTCTTCCTCTCAGAGGGGTATGGCCCCTCAGCCCCCACGGCCTGGACAACCATGGCCTGGGGCAGGGCAGCAACAGGGCCACACACCTCCAGCCATTGCCAAGTGCTAATGTCCCATCCCTCATCTGCCTGCATTCCTGAAGGATGAAACTTTCCCTTACCTTTTCCCTCACTCCATTCTTCTCTTTACAAACCTAGACCACTACCTGATTCTCCAGGTAATCGTGGCTAGTCGCTCTGATTTAGCTTCCACACACAATACAAAAGCAAGTCCTATGTGCCTTATTGTGCACCACGGTGTGCCTGCTGGTGATGGTGGATAATTTCCCCTTGCTTCACACAGCTTTCTTGATTCACTAATGTCCCTGCTAAACCAGGATGGCTTTACAGGGTACTTTGCTGTGAGAAAATGGTCCTCAGTTGCTGGCTTTTATGTTGTTTTTATGGTTTGGGGGTTTGTGTTTTTTGTTTTTTTTTTTTTTGGGCTGTGACTCATGTGAGTATCCTCAGACCTGAGCACTGTCTTGCCCTTCCTAAGCAGAGCTAGGGGAGAGCGCACCACCTGGGGCACTGGCTGCAGAGCTTTGATAGCATGGGATGCCCAGGATATGTGTACTGGGAGGGAAATGCAGTTCTTAAGATTGCCATCCAGATTCTGGGACATGACTTAGCAGCTCTGCCAGACACAGCTTTGCACTGGCTGAGTGTCTGAGCTCGTTTAGCACCTCGTTAACCATCTCTGCCTGAGCTGCATCTGGCTCTGCTAACGCTGCCATCACTGCTGCAAGCCACCGGGCAAGTGCTGGGAGAGCAGCTCCTCCTTCGTGCTCTTGGACCCATTCAGCACATCAGTGGCACCAACTTCAACATTCATTTAATTTCATTCACCCAGGGTGGGGTGAGGGTAAAGGCCCATGCAGAACTGGGGAGAAGGAACTTGCCTTTGTTATATGGGCTGGGGGTGAGAGAGAAGGGAGGAAAGGGAGGGAGAGGAAGAAAACATCTGCCCACAATGTACAGCAATCAAATAGAGTCCCTTTCCTATTTCAGTCTAACAGGTTTTCTATAAAGCAAGGTGTCAGCTGTTGTTGCTGTTGTTAAAAAGAGGTTTTGGAAGTCTGATGCTTCCTTGGAATGACAGGTAATAGACAGATCTATGGATAATGACAGTGCATGCATGAATGAGCCTGTACAATCTCTCTGCACTGTGAAATACCTAACAATGCTGGAAAAAAAAAATCTCTCTCATACTGTGGGTGTGTGCTAAAATGTGTATTTCTTTTCTTGCTAATTCTTCCAGAGCAGTGGGAAATGTTGCAGTGCAGTTGACAGCATCTTTCAAGTAATGGAATGCTGCAATTCAATGGTTTTCCACACTTACGGTGGCCTCACCTTCTTCCCATTTATATTCCTCCGGGAGGCTTAGCAAGAGGAGAAAAGCTACTTCAAAAGCAATTGCAGCCTGTCTGCAGCTGGCTTGGGGGTTTGGGTGGGTTTTCTTAAGGCTTTATCTGCTGTAACTCCTCTTATGCTGGAGGGAATTTAGTGAGGGACAAATAGCTAATTTCACTAGCAGATGTAATTTCTCCATATCTGAGCCCTACCAATAATTTCTCCATATCTGAGTCCTACTAATATTTTCTCCATATCTGAGTTCTACCAATTGACTCACAGAGTAAAATACTAATAAGGAGTTTTATTCTAAGAATTTTGAAGGGCTGTGAAAGGGACATTTGCAGATGAGATTTGTGTAAGTCTAAGTTAAATGTGACAAGTTTTGAGATCTAGATAACAAAAAAATGAGGATGACTCAGGTTAAAAGCAGTGGGGTTTCTTTTATCAAATACTTGTCGTGGTTCAAACAAAAGAGTGTCTGCAATTTTAAGGTGAGGAGGGAACTATTAGCTTGACAAAAGGTCAGTGGGGGAGAACATTATTAACTCGTAGCTTGCATTGTAAAATGATTTGTCCCTCCACATGAAGGAGGCATTTATCTCTGAATTTTCACATCATGAGCTTTGATAATGTTAATCCAATTACAGCTTTATTCCAACATCCATTAAATGCTTCTTCAGTTCTTAGAGAGCCAGTTCTCTATGACAATAATAGTGAGTGAAATAAAGATATGAGAAAAATACTAGTTCTGTTTTTGAAGAAACTGGGTGCTTCAGTAGTCCAGTGCTATGAATCTCAAAGATCTAGTGCCATATGAATCTCAAAGATCTAGTGCCATATTCTGTGGCCCTCTCAGTAAAGGAATTGTAGGGATTATTTTTTTTTTAAACAGTGCTTAGAATGTGAGTTCTGTCTCCCAAACTATTATGCATCTGTCACAGTAACGTGCCTGATGTTCATTTGTTAAATGACAGGTAATGATAGCTCATGGAGCACACTGAGCCAAGGTATCATGAGTGTGGAATAGACTGCTCTTAATTACCAGCTGGGAACTGAAGGCCAATGACATCAAAAGGTAAAGTACACACAGATTTTGGTGCCCAGTTGTGCTGGTTTGAGGCTAATTGGAATATTTTAATAGAGAAAATTATATTATAGGCTGTGAAAAGGAAACAATGGTGATGCCTCCTTCACTCATAGGCTTGCTGAGATGTTTAAGTACTCAAAACATAGATAAGGCAGTCTCTGGGGCACAGCGTCTCGGGCGGTCTAGCTTCTGGCTTTCTCCTCCCTGCTGAGTAACCTCACTAACCACTTTCCTTCTAACCCCCTCCCCGGCTGATCCTCCAAACTCACCTTGCATGTAAGGCAAACCTTGGGGTTTGCTGGGAACAAGTAAAGATGGAAGTCAGCAGTCTGGAGTCCTACCTGGAGAGTCACAGAAGCAAGAGATGGAGAAGGAGAATCCAGTCAATTCGGTGAGGTAAAAGCTGTCCAACTTGCTCTCGATGTGGCTGAACGTGAAAATTGGCCTATCCTTTACCTCTACACCGACTCATGGATGGTAGCCAATGCTCTATGGGGTTGGCTAAAGGACTGGAAAAAGAATGGTTGGCAGAGGAAAGGAAAGCCTATTTGGTGTGCTGATCTATGGCAGGACATCGATGCACGACTGGAGAGAATTCCAGTGAAGGTGCGGCACGTAGATGCACACATGCCCAAAAGCAGA
>WBNM01011726.1:0-43301 GCA_013399055.1 Ramphastos sulfuratus | reverse complement strand
CTGAGTCTAGTCTGGGTGATTTTCATAGAGTGGAGGGGTGAGTAACTCCCAAACCATCACAAAAGCATACATGTATTTCAGATGAAATCTCACCAGAGCCCTCCTAAGCCCTCCTGGTGCCTTCCTACCCACTCACCCAATGTATTATCTTTGCCTCTGTCTTAGTTAGGCTTCCCACATTTGTGAGACTGACAAGTGTGGCTTTGGGAGGATATTTAAGTGTTTAATGTATTATTTCCCTGCTGGGAAGGAACCCACATGACTAGGCTATCCCTAGTGGCTGTCCAGCCTGTTCTGAACTATTTCTAAGATAAAGAAGATGTAATTTCCCTGAGATGCACTAGAAGGGGCCTCCAGATTGTTAGGGAGTTGTGTCTATCAGCCCCTATAAGCCTTCCTTGCTGCCAAAGATGTCACCTGTCATTGCTGACCTTTGAGAATAGCTCATCATAGCACTACTCTGCACAGACAGACTGTTAGCACATTCCCTCTGGTCTTTTGCATAAGAGACATACTCAAATACCTTAATTTTCTCCTCACAGATTAAAACCCAATTTTTTTCCCTCCCCTGAGGTCTTTCAAAATTGTCTGCATCATCCTGAAAGTGTGGCCCCATGGTCCAGACACGGTGTCAAGCTAAGGTTCAGCATGGCTTAGCCTGGAGCAATGATTATCTCCCTCCTCATGTGAACACAACCACTGTTAACATCTTCCAGGGTGATCTTTGCTTTTTATGCAGGAGTTTCACAATTTAAATCATACTCTGTTTGGAGCCTAGCTGTAATCTGCAGATTATTAAATCCAGAACTGCTGTTTATCCAGGTATTTTTCATTTTCATATCATTTGTGCTTATTTATTTCCATCCTGAACTCTGTATTTTCCATTTTCTTTTTTCCACAGCAGTTTATCTCCCTGATTTTCCCTCTACTTGGGCAAAACCGTTTTTGAATGCTAATCAGGCATCACAGCCCACAACCCTGGCAAGCCAATATATTCCTGAATTTGTAACTATAGCCTCTAATCCTTTTGTTAATTGCATTAATGTTAATTGCATTAATTGTTAATCATAGAATCATAGAATAAAAAGGTTGGAAGGGACCTCAAGGATCATCTAGTTCCAACCCCCTGCCATAGGCAGGGACACCTCCCACTAGTACAGCTCACTCAAGGCCTCCTCCAACCTGGCCTTGAACACCTCCAGGNGTTCCGGGGGTGTGGAATGTGAAAGGAGTAGGTGTCAAGTACCTTACCCCACCCCCGCAGGCTTGAACGGGGGAGAGCAAATCGCCCCAGCATATATATATGGCAATGGGACACAATATCTGGGGGACTTGGAGCAGACTTGGAGCTGACTGCCACAGACTGCTACGGGGGACTTTGAGAGGGTTTTAAGACGGACTGCCAGCCACGGACTGCCAGCGTGGGACTTGGACTCGGAACTTGACTTAGACCTGGAGTCAGTCCTTGAGTCGGTCCTTGAGAGGCATCTCCAAGAACGGTGACGAGAAGACACAGTCCCCGCTCTCGACCGTCAGATCCTGCCTGCCTGTTGAAGGGACCTGCCTCTGCCGTAGTCGTGGGTACGCTGCGAGCAGCCTGAGCTTTACCCTGTGCTGCCCCCACGATCTGCACTTCAAGGCACTGCCGCGAACACTGCCGGCAAGGAGCCAAGGGACTATCTCCAAATTCCTACTCCACCGCCCTGAGTAGCGCAGACGTTCCCTAGGGCTCCAGGCTGCCTTTGTTTGTAAGTCCAGCAAAGCTATTTTTCACAGCAAACCTTTCCAAGCTTCCTGATTTTCCTGAATTACGAAATTCTCTGTAAGCATCCTTGTGAAAGATTTTTCCTGAACTAATTTCTGAACCCTGACTAAAATTTTATGTCGAGTTGTGGGCGGGGCTTTCCGAAAGTAAAAGAACTGCAGATTTTATAATTCCTGCCTCGTGAAATCCCACAACTGAGTCACTTCTCTGCAGAAAAGTTCTTCAGTCTCCAATACTTTTCTGCTCACAGAAACTTGCCAATTCACTTTCCCGTGAATTCCCTTTGGCTGGTGATTGCATCCTGATGTCTCACTTAGTTGAAGACAGTGTTCAGTGCTAATCACTTTGCACATGCAGTCAATTGCTTTGATTTCATGATAGGCTTGAAGCACACATAACTACATAACAGCCTGTGGCACCGGGACACACAGGAGGCCGTCCAGTAATTATGACAATCATGTCCCTCTCAAGGCTTGGTAGAATTTTTGTTCCCTGGGCAACAGACCAATGCAGAAGTGATGGAATTACTCAGTGTACAGGCACAGCCTGCTGTGGCTGGGGAAGGCTGTCCCACCACCCACAGCAGAGGGAATCACACTGCATGCTTGTGGGGCAGGTATCTTACAGGAGTCATACACCTGCAGCAAGGAATGTCTATCAGAAAGCTCACTCACATCCATGTCTTTGATTGTTCACAAAATCAAATCAAGTAAAACTCCTAATAATGGTGTTTATTATTGTCAGGTGTTTAGCTGTAGTAGGAAATGTAGTNAAGGTTTTGCCTGACCAGTGCTGAGTACAGGAGCAGAATACCTTCCCTAGTCCTGCTGCCTGCACGTTCCTGATACAGGCCAGGATGCCATTGGCTCTCCTGCCCACCTGGGCACACTGCTGGCTCATGTTCAGCCTCCTATCTACCAGCACCCCCAGGTCCCTTTTTGCCTGGCTGCTCTCCAGCCACTCTGTGCCCAGCCTGTAGCACTGCTTCGGGTTGTTGTGGCCAAAGTGTAGAACCCTGCACTTAGCCTTGTACTTAGTACTCTGTACTAAGTACTGTACTGTTTCCATGGTCAGCCTGAATACAGCAGTCAGCTACAGTTAATCTCTCTAATGGCAATGAGCATAAATGCACAATGCTGGCTTGAAATAAAACCTGAAAATATGCTGTGGAAAAGAAATATCCTAGTGGCAGAGAAGCAATAATCCACCATAGTGCTGAAGAAAATTTGTACTACAGCCATAAAACATTTTAAAAGACAGTAAGAGTGCATTTCTTGTGAAAAACCATAAGCAGCCTGACAACGTGCACAGAAATGGGCAGTTCCTTGTGAAAATGTTTCTGCTGCAATGGCATTAACCTGCTCCCCAACAAATACTGCCATCAGTGGGGCTTATCCTGATCTCATGCAGTGACCCTTGCTGTGATGATTCATTGTGGTTATAAAAAAGAGTTAGAGACAACAGACAACTTCTGGAATGAAGGCCAACTCCAGGGAAACCTTCCCTGATTATTTGCCCAATTTGTTCCAATGGTCCTCGGTGACTTAACAGTCCTTAGTGACCTTTTCCAGGTGCCCTACATCTTATTTGAGACCTCAGAACTGAACCTGGTACACTAGCTGAGGCCTTGCTATTTTGAGAACAATGCAAAGGATTGTATCAACTGGCATATATTCAAACTTTCCACCTAGACACTTTCCTCTCAAGGTCTGTTGTGATCCACTATAAATCAGCATTTTGCAGAATTGCTGCACAGCCAACACTACTCCAGCTGCGTAGTAGGTTTTCGTTACATAACTCTTCTTACTTATTATTCCTGATTGAATTTCTCCCCTTTCAGGCATTTTTCCTAATTCATAGAAATAAACCCAACTTCTAACCCCATCTTTGGGAGTGATTAAACTATCTCTACTTTATCTAAGCTGCTAATTTAATAACTTTTATATACTACATCTTCAATGGAAATAGCTGAGTAATACCAAAGGCAAGGCAGGTCTCTGTGGAATGTCAGTTGCTGGATTTTTCCAGCTTGATGATGAAAGACTGATAGCATTGTTCTGAACAGTCTAATCAGTTCTGTGTTATTTCCTAACACCTCAAATGGGGCTCGTTCTCTCTGGCTTTGCTTTTAAAATGGCATGTTAAAGCAGCTGCTTCTCACTTGTATCCTGAAGCTCATTATATTGATTTTTGAGAAAACTGTTTCAGAAGTGGGTTTTTTTTTTTGTTTGTTTTGTTTTGTTTTTTGTTTTTGTAGATGTAAAGCAAGGTCTAGACTGTATTTTTCAGCTGACTACTTAATTAGATGATTATCCATCTTCTGTGTAGTCTGAAGGAGAAGGATGTTTAGCATTTCAGTTTCCCTTGGTTTTACTATTTGTTTATTCTTTTGTTAAGTCATGGAGTCATAGTCCCCTTCCTTTCTAGCATGGCTTTACTGGGCTTTGTAAGTCAAAACTTATATTGTGTTTTCTGTCTTTTTTCACACCTTTTACATTTATCCACAGCAACATATTCTTCCCCTCTATTATTGTTTTTTTTCTGGTCAAAGAACTCCTGATACAGTCATAATAGGCTGTTACTGTTCTCCCTGGTTTGCCACTGCATTGGCATAATTTGGCCTTTTATTAGTTCTTGAAGATGATGATCATTTATCATTCTGGTTATTTCAGCCATTTAATGAAGTGTTCTGGAGTGAATTTCATCTGTTCCTACTTAAGTCATACACATTACAGAATCAAGATGTCAAACACACAGGGATTGGCACAGGACTGGAAAAAAAAAATTCCTTTTCCCACTGGCCTGCTTAGTCACTGACCACAGCTGTTTTTTTCCATGAAATGTTAGACTCAGAATCCAGTATCTGAGTAGAAAGTAGAGACAGGTTGCAGAGGGAGGTTGTGGCTGCTCCCTCCCTGGAGGTGTTCAAGGCCAGGTTGGAGGAGGCCTTGAGTCACCTGTACTAGTGGGAGGTGTCCCTGCCTATGGCAGGGGGTTGGAACTAGATGGTCTTTGAGGGCCCTTCCAACCTTACCAATCTATGATTCTATGATTCTAAATAGAAGTAAAGTAGAGAAATAGAAGTAAAATCAGCAGTGCACAATAGAATAGGTTGGTACTAGATTGGAGAGGAAAAAAAACCTAATTTGGATTAGGTAACCCCTATCTTCAGAAGTTCCTCATCTGCTAAATTAGTTTTGCAACTGATCTTTGCATTGTTAGCTCTCATTTAACCAGAACCTACTATTAAAGTATCAAACAAAAAGTAAAGTTTGTAGCTTTTGCCTTAGAATGAGAACCTGCTAAGCACGTGGGCCAATGGGAACCGATACAAATGCTGGCATGAACATTTGTCTAGCCAAGTGAAATGGGATTATAATGTTAATGTTAATTTCTAAGGTGCCACCACTCTAAGTATGAAAAGAAATGCAGAAGATGGAAGGAGAACACCACCACCATTCAGCAGATTTAAACTTTATGATGCACTTTCATCAAAATTTGTAGTTGCCAAGTATCAAACTCCATTCATGCAACATCAATCCACTACGAAATACATATCCTGGTGAGAAAAGGAAAGTCCATACTTACGTAAAAACTGTTCTCAAATAAAAAATAAAACAAGATTTATTTTTACAAATGTTTTCCTTTTTTTTTTTTTACTAATAGAATAATTATCTCGAAAAAAAGTAATTTTCCACATGAGACAGCTGAAGGAAGTGAAACATATTTAAAAATGGAAGAGTCTGAATTTACAGAGTTATATGCCATTAACACTGAAGATATGCTTGCTGTCAAAAAACTTTCCATGCTTAAAAAACTCATTTTTTTTTTTTACTGTACATTACAACATACAGTAGTAAGAAACAGAAATAGTAAACAGGTTATATGCAAAGAAAAAAATTCTGTTACAAGACAGTTACAACTGTGAGACCAAAAAAAAAAATTAAAATGTTCAGTTTTAACAGTACTTGAAGGCAATTCACAATCATTTCAGGACTTTTGTGAAATTTAAGGCCATTAGTTCTAAATAAAATATACCTGGACACAAACTCACAAACCTGTGTGTTTTGTAAAAACTGTACATGCAGAAACATTTTTTATATATATATATATATATATAATATATATATGAACAGGCATATAATAAAATTTTTTGGGTAGTTCTGTACACAAAATTGTGCACAAAAGCGACACGGTTGTGCAATTTTTAAACTGGTTAGTTAGCATCATCATTCATGCATCTTGAATGGAAATGTGATTAAATGACAACAGTAAACCCAAATATTGAAAGCCAGCATCCCTTTGAATGGACAATCTAGACAAAAAAAAAAGTGCTCCCTCCCTGGAGGTGTTCAAGGCCAAGTTGGACGAGGTCTTGAGTGACCTGTACTAGTGGGAGGTGTCCCTGCCTATGTCAGGGGGTTGGAACTAGATGATCCTTGAGATCCCTTCCAACCTTACCATTCTATGATTCTAAGAAAATTTTTAATCAAGTTTAAAATGGTCCCTTATAAAAACATCTGCTGTAATCACTTCAAAAGATTTTTCTGATGCAAAGTTTCCAGCACTTTAAGGAATGCATGATAAGATTTAACAGGCTCAGTGAGTCAACTATAATAGTCTGATTGTTCTGATTTGAGGTAATTTTCTTTAAGTACTTGTAGCAAGTAACTCTTATAATTTGCTTCAGAAACTAGTTTAAAAAAAAAAATCTGTAAACTTAGATAAACGTAGAAATTGAAGAACCTCTGGAAAAAAATACACATACCTCCCCCTCAAACTTTGGAGTCATAAACCGTATGAAATGAGGTTTTCTTCACATTTTAGGAGTGCATCCTCAAACTGTGAGATGAATAGATTACTGAGCACTGACTGAAGCAATTCAGGTATTGGAAAACATCTGTTTGCCCTTTTCTTAGCTTTCATTTGTCTGGACAAACATTCAAAGAGATATTGCTTCTCTTGTTAACTTGTGGCAAACTATTGCGAGTTAGAAGACACGTGAGTCAATATTCCAAACTTTTATTCTTAAGAAGAGTTATAAAAGTACTGAAATTTAAAAATAGTGACATGTAAACATTGATACAGAGTAACAGCATACCTGTACATGTATATACACACAATATTCAGAGAGGACAGTATCTTCTCAATTGAAATCGTGACTTGTGCTTTCCTCTCCCAATACATACACCAAAAAAGTAAGGGGGGGGGGGGGGGTGGGTGTTTAAAAAAAAAAAAACAACCAACCAACCAAAAAAATCCCAAACCAAATCCAAACCAAAAGACTCAGAATATCAACATTTGCTCCTAGCATTTAAAAGCTTTCCAGTTGCTCATGCAACCATAGGAGAATTTTGGTATGTGAAGACAACTTTTCCAGCTCCGAGAAGTTATCAGAAGCTACTGCTGCATCCAGAGACTCTTGACTTGTGACAAGTGCTAAACACTACACAGCAGTCATATCTGAGTCTGCAACACATGAATTGGAGGTGTATAGGGCGGCGGTGCAGGTGATGGCTTTATTCCTCTGACTCTCATGTAGGACAGAAACTGCTCTGGGATCTCAGCTAACACATCTTTAGCAAGTCTTGCCATGCTTAGCACATGGTTTCCACTTCTGTCAATATAGTCTCGGAAGGGCACAAACTACAAAACAAGAGAGACATTCACACAGGTCATTATGCAGATCATAGAATACATGGAAAAAAAGTTTTATAGAATCATAGAATGGTAAGGTTGGAAGGGACCTCAAAGATCATCCAGTTCCAACCCCCTGCCATAGGCAGGGACCCCTCCCACTAGTACAGGGCACTCAAGGCCTCGTCCAACCTGGCCTTGAACCCCTCCAGGGAGGGAGCAGCCACAACCTCCCTGGGCAACCTGTGCCAGTGTCTCACCACCCTCACTGGAAAGAGCTTCCTCCTAACATCCAGTCTAAATCTTCCCTCTGCCAGTTTAAACCCATTGCCCCTTGTCCTGTCATTGCAAGACCTTGTCAATAGTCCTTCCCCAGCCCTCCCCAGCCTTCAGATACTGGAAGGCTACTATGAGGTCTCCTTGAAGCCTTCTCCAGGCTGAAGAGCCCCAACTCTTGTAGCCTGTCCTCAGTCTGTCATCCCTCCTTATCTAGGGAGTTAGAGTACATGAATCTGCTTCCTTACATATTTTATATACATGTATTTTGTACTTCATATAATATATTTTATGTATACTTATCCATTAAAAAAACATCTGTCTTCTTATAGAAACAGTACCCATGCTTCCACTTGGATGAAATTCTTCACATAAGCCATGACTAGCTCAGACTGCTAATTATGTGTTTTCTTAATATAATTTGTTTATCTCTCAGCCCTTTTCATACAAGAAGGTTATTCTGTTTCAGAAAGCTACTCTCAGCTTTTATTTCCTGCCTGTGCGGTTGTCCTACCAGACTGCCTCTGCTCTGGCAGTGTGTGAAGAGAATTTTTGCCATCTGAAGTGAGGATTTTTCACAGTATCACAGTATCACAGTATAAGCAAGGTTGGAAGAGACCTCAAAGATCAAGTCCAACCCATTACCACAGACCTCAAGACTAGACCATGGCACCAAGTGCCACGTCCAAACGTGCCTTGAACCCCTCCAGGGACGGTGACTCCACCACCCCCCTGGGCAGCCCATTCCAGTGGGGAATGACTCTCTCAGTGAAGAACTTTCTCCTCACCTCGAGCCTAAACTTCCCCTGGCACAGCTTGAGACTGTGTCCTCTTGTTCTGGTGCTGGTGGCCTGAGAGAAGAAAGCAACCTCCTGCTGGCCACAACCACCCTTCAGGTAGTTGTAGACAGCAACCATTCTGCATTAGACTAGTAGAACAATGAACCACCTGAACATTTTTTATATGCTACTAACACATGGATAAAGAACCTAAGCAAAAAGAATTGACTTAAAAAGGGATCTTGATACCCATCTGCAACACCTACAAAGTTAGGCACCCATCTCTGGCTTGGATTTTGTAATAGCAAATTAGATGCCTGTGCTACTACTATAGAAAAAAGAAACAACTTAGGCTTCTTAGTTTATATTCACAACAGAGAGCATGCAGAGATATGGAAAGAGTTCATCTGGTTACTAAGTTATGCCAAAGGGAAGGGCTGATTTGGAATTCTGCCTCTTGCTCAGAATTTGGAGCCTATCTCAGGGCAACAGCAGGGTGACCTTCCAACATCGTGATTCAATGTCCAAAGCTACTTCTGCTACTGATAACGTTAGGCTATGTTATGCTGGAATTCAAAGCCTAATGATGCCTTCCCCCTCCTCCCCAAACAGGGAAGATTTATTAACTGCTGTACTCTAGGATAAAACTAGAACTGAGTGAGAAGTCAGACCCACATATCTCTCATCTTCTGGCTGAACTCTGTCACTGAACCTGCTGCATTAATCATACCATGCCGCAGTCATGCCGGCTTCAAAAAAGTCAAAGTGTTAACTGCAGCAAAGTGTGATGGGGTTTGAAGTTCAGATTACAACGTGGGAGGCTTCCTGTTCCAGTTGCTGTTCCTGGGTTCCAGGTTCTTGGGTGTTTTCTGCTGGGATGGTGTTGGGACAAGGAGGGATGGGGGAGTGGTTTTCTGGTTTAGCCTTTGGCTCGCTTGCTTCTGCTTGCTGCTGCTTTGCGTCCTGCTCTTTCTGCAAACAGGTTAAGTTAATTATGCATTTTTGTACCATGTTTATCTGATTTTTGATCAGTAAACTCTATCCTTATCTCACTTCTGTCGCCTCAGTCTTGAGTTTGTGTGTGTTGCTTTCCCCTTACTTCTGTGTGGTGAAACACCCAGGTTAACCCACTGGTTCAGTTTGACCCGTTTTGTTCTGATTCAATCCATCACAACTCTAATACCTGAAGACTCTTTTTTGCCCACTATAGCAACCAGACAAAGTTTGCTTTCTTCAATGCACAACCATCAATGCTGCTGGCTAAATTCCATTATTCTAAAAAGCATTTAAAGTTCTCAAGATCTAGGACATCACTGGATTTTAGGCTATCAGGTAGGACTAGGGGGAATGGAGCAAAGCTGGAGGTGGGGAGATCCAGACTGGACGTGAGGAGGAAGTTCTTCACCATGAGAGTGTTGAAAGCCCAGAATGGTTTGCCCAGGGAGGTGGTTGAGGCCTCATTCCTGGAGGTGCTTAAGGCCAGGCTGAATGGGGCTCTGGGCAGCCTGATCTAGGGTAGGGTGTCCCTGCCCATGGCAGGGAGGTTGGCACTAGATGATCCTTGTGGTCCCTTCCAACCCTGACTGATTCTATGATTACAGTCTAGCCTACACTATTCCAGAGACCCTAAGAGTTTTCCAAATAGGACAGAAATAAACAAATCTACTAATTATATTAAAAAAACAAAAGTCTCTTGGGGAGAAAAAAAACAACCAACAAAAACAACAACCCACAAAACCCCCCAAACAAAAAAAAAAACCCCACAAAACTACCAGTAAATAACACAATCACAAAAAAAAAAAAAAAAAATCAATCAAATCTGACATTTTAGCAATAACGAACCTGAACTTAATTAAATAATTACAACAAGTATTAAATAATTAATAAATGAAATAAAATTTTAAAATAATTTTAAAATAATTAAATAATCACAACAACTTTGGGAAACACTTTTCACCCTGAACTTAAAAAAATCTGTTTAGGTATTGATCATCTACTAAAAGGTGTTTTTAATTCAAGTAAGAGATGACTCTTTGCATAACTCTCCTGAAAAAGGATTTCAAGCTACCAGAAAAACGGTTTCAGGTATTTGAACTATGTTAAATCAAACTGGAAGCTGTCACCAAACTAAGTGCTACTGCTCAGGGCATTTCTCCAGGAAGCAGTACGTCCGCAGTTGCTTAGGAGATCACTGCTCAGTCACAGAACCCTTGAAGCTAGAAGTGACCTCTACAGTGAGATTCTTTAGTCCTACCTTGCTGCTCAAGGGCAGTCAGTTAGCACAGGCTGCCACAGTCAACAAGACTACAAGAGCAGTCAGCCACTGCTCAATGAGAGCAGCCTTTATTCCACGTAAGGACATCCTGTACCTCTCCATTGTGTTGTGTCCAAGAATGTATCAGGCATAAAGGGAGGAGAACAATAGGCAAAAACGAACCTGATCTTTAGAGTATTAAGCCAGGAAGCAAGGTATATGCAGTTCCATAACTGTCTTCATTATTTCAGTGTTTATTCCATAACTGCCCAATACAAGACCTAAGCACACCCTGTGACATTTATTAGTACTGATTCCTCCATTTCATTAAAAAAACCCCCAAACCTCTAGCAGTTCTCAGAAGCCAACCCAGTACCACTCTGTTTCAAGTAGTTGTTCCTTCTTTAACGCCATCAACTTTCTGTGAGAATACATCTGCCTGAATAAATTGAGCAAGAATTGGCATCTAATGCAGTCTCCCCACAATAAGTATGTGTACAAGCAAGGAGGGAATACTGAAGGTCATGCCTTTACAGGAACTGCAGTTGGCAGCAAATATAATAGATAGTGACTCACTATTATCAGAAGAGTATTTCACAATACTGTTTAACACTTAATTTCACCAGCTAATTTTAACTAACCTAACACACGGAAAAAAAAGAAAACATCTATATTTAATTTTAAAAATGCAAATCAGTTTTATCCTGCCAGACAGAAAATAAAGGTCATACCAAACCTAAAGGGTTTGATATTATCCCTTTTCCTTGATTTTTAACTATTTGTTAGTATTTCGACAGAAAAAGAGCACAAAAAATACTGCCTTCAGGTAATTCAGTAGGGCTTCTGGCAAAGTTCTGATTGAAACATGTGAATAGTAAATAAATGCTTTATTACATTTCTGTTATGCAATGAATTCTAAAGAAATACAAAAGGGCATTCATTGCATATTATTTTTTATTTCCCAGCAGAAACTAGAATATTTCCAATGCAAAGCACTTCCACAAATCTTGTTTATAACATTTGAAGGACTCTCTCCATTTATTCTCTTTGAACAGAAAAACATTTGTTGCTTGGAGAAATTATGTATAATTATGTTGTGCATCTTTGAATCCATTTAAACATAAGCAAATTAGCTTTAAAGAGCCTGATGTGGCACAGGGCTTTGCAGGGATACTGGTTTGGGGTCCAGAAACGCTTCCAGTTCTGGAATCAGATCTCCACATATATCTGGAGTACTGTGTGCAGTTCTGGAGCCCCCAGCAAAGGGAGGACATTGAACTGTTGGAGCGAGTCCAGATGAGGGCCACAAAGATGATCAGAAGGCTGGAGCAGCTCTGCTATGAGGACAGACTGAGAGAGTTGGGGCTCTGCAGCCTGGAGAAGAGAAAGCTTCCAGAAGACCTTATAGTAGCCTTCCAGTATCTGAAGGGGACCTACAGGAAGGCTGGGGAGGGATTATTTACAAGGTCTTGTAATGACAGGACAAGGGGCAATGGGTTTGAACTGGCAGAGGGGAGATTTAGACTGGATGTTAGGAGGTTCTTTCCAGTGAGGGTGGTGAGACACTGGCACAGGTTGCCCAGGGAGGTTGTGGCTGCTCCCTCCCTGGAAATGTTCAAGGCCAGGTTGGAGGAGGCCTTGAGTGAGCTGTACTAGTGGGAGGTGTCCCTGCCTATGGCAGGGGGTTGGAACTAGATCATCTTTGAGGTCCCTTCCAACCTTACCATTCTATGATTCTATATTGCCTCACTGAATAGTACTGACATATATAACATAGCACACTACAGATAATCCCTTCTCTAGCCCAGTATGGCTTACTAAGGAATATCAGAAAGGCCTTGACAAAATGAGGAACATTATTTCTTGCCTTCTGTTCAGATATCCAGCTCCTCCTTATCCCTACTTTTATAATTACCTCTTTAACAATACTACCAGATAGCATGTCTTACTCTTACATCACTCTCCTGTCATCTATTTTCTCCATGTGTTGTAGAAATAATTAAACAAAAAAAAAAATCAAACATTAGGAAATTAATTGAAGAACATGTGACTTTCTTTAATGTATATCCATATAGATTATGATGGGAACTTATTCTCGTTTCTGATCACCACTTAGGAAATAAAACGGAGAGGGAATTTTAATGTAGTGTGTATGCAATTACAGAATCACTTAGGTTGAAAGACACCTTTAAAATCATCAAGTCCAACCACTAACTTAGCACTGCCCACCACCAAACCATGTCATCAAGCATTGTATCTACATGTTATCTGAATGCCTCCAGGGATGGTGATTCAACCACTTCCCTGGGCAGCCTGTTTCAATGCTTGACAATCCTTGTAGTAAACAAATGTTTCTGAATTTCCAATCTCAACCTCCCCTGGCACAGCTCGAGGTCATTTCCTCTTGTCCTATTCACTTATTACTTGGGAGCTTAATCCCCACTTTACTAGAACTTCCTTTTAGGTAGTATTAGAGAATGATAAGGTCTCCCCTCAGCCTCCATTTATCCAGGCTAAACAACCCTAATTCCCTCAGCTGCTCCTCACAGGACTTGTGCCCCTTCACCAACTTCATTGCCCTTCTCTGGACATGCTCCAGCAACTCAATGTCCTTTTTTTAGTGAAGAGCCCCAAACTGAACACAGTATTGAGGTGTGGTCTCACCAGTGCTGAGTACAGGGGAACAATCACTTCCTAAATCCTACTGGCCACGTTACTTCTGACACAAGCCAGGATACTGTTGGCCTTCACCACCTGGGCACACTGCTAGCCCATATTCAGCTGCCTGTTAACCAATACTCCCTTTTCCTTTTTTGCTGAGCAGCTTTCACACCACTGCTCCCCATGTCTGTAGCATTGGCATAAGGTTTATTGCTCAAAAAAGCTTTAAGACTGGCATACNCCCTAGTCCTATCACTATCCAACATTCTAAATAGTCCCTCACCAGCTTTCCTGTAGGCCCCCTTCAGATACTGGAAGGCCACAGTAAGGTCTCCTCAGAGCCTTCTCTTCTCCAGACTGAACAGCCCTAACTCTCTCAGTCTGTCTTCATAGGAGAGGAACTCCAGCTCTTTGATCATCCTTATGGCCTTTCTCTGGACATGTTCCAACATGTTTAGATCTTTCTTGTAATAGAGATTCCAGAACTGGACACAGTACTCCAGGTGAGGTCTCATCAGAGTGGAGTAGAGGGGGAGAATCATCTCCCTTGACCTGCTGGCCACCCTTGTTTGTTTGGCCACACATGCTTTGAACACTTCCTTTGATTGTGACGTTGCATCCCCTAGCAGTGACCAAATCTGTAAACATTCACATGCCAGTATTTGTAATATTAAACATTTCAAAAATTGTTGGTTCCTGCATATGTAAATAAAAACAAATAAAAGCATTCCCAAAGTTTGTCAGCTGCAATCTGACCTTTATTATCATTAAAAAAAAAAAAAACACACAACCTGCAGTATGAACTATTCATATACCTCAGTTATTATATATATATATATATATATATATATATATATATATATACATATTCTAATAACCAACAATACAGAAATCCAGCCTGGCTGGGAGAGAAAGAAGTGAGAATAAGCAAGAAGAAAAGGAAGGCTATGAATTTTGGCCAATAGGAGGAATAAAAGGAAAGGAAATGACAGATATATGGTAAAGTTTGAACCTGATGATGTTTGTCAGTGTGTAAGAGGTATTTGGACAATGTCTTTAATAACATGCTTTAACTTCCAGTCAGCCCTGAAGTGGTTAGGCAGTTAGACCTAACCATTGGTTGGTCCACTGTAGGTTGCTTCCAACTGAAATACTGTATTTTATAAATGTATTCTGACACTTCCAGGAAAATGTGCCTTCCATAAAAGATTTCATTTTAGACAGATGCCATTCTTTAAGTTTGTTTTGGTAAGGGAAATAATTACAAAACAAAGTCTGTCCAGGGGACAAGGTAATCAGGATGCAAGATGGGGTGCCTGGAGCATGGATGGAGTAGCTATTTTGGACAACCTGTGGAGTTCTAGACCTCTAGTAGCTCTGAGGGGAAAAGGAATTATGGTGAGTGTGTACATGCATCCAAAACTACAATAACACCCTGCCACTGGTTGCATAGGTTTGAATGACAACTACTGGGCTGAGTGAATGACTGTGGAGAACAGAATAGAACCATAGGACTTAGGCTTTGTTCAGTCATATAAACAGAATCATAGAATGGTTTGGATTGGAAGGGACCATTAAAGGTCACCTAGTCCAATCAGCCTNCTGCTCTCAGCCATTCCCCACCCAGCCTGTATTTGTGCTTGGGATTGTGCCTACCCAGGTGCAGGACCTTACACTTGTCCTTGCTGAATTTCATGAGGTTGGCCTGGCTCCACCTCTCCAGCCTGTCCAGGTCCCTCTGGATGCCATCCCTGCCCTCTAGCAAGTCGACTGTGCCACAGCTTGGTGTCATCTGCAAACTTGCTGAGGGTGCACTCAATTCCTCTGTCCATGTCACTGACAAAGATGTCAAACAGCACTGGTCCCAGCACTGACCCTTGTCACTGGTCTCCAGGTGGACATTGTGCCCTTGATCACCACTCTCTCAACCTGGCTTTGAATGTTTCCAGGGATG
The DNA here is from genome assembly GCA_013399055.1 of Ramphastos sulfuratus. NCBI lineage: Eukaryota > Metazoa > Chordata > Aves > Piciformes > Ramphastidae > Ramphastos > Ramphastos sulfuratus. The sequence goes on along the minus strand of WBNM01011726.1, from coordinate 27,975 downwards.
GGACATCAACAATCTCTGGGCAACTTGTTCCAGCTATTATCTGAGGTTCATTAAAAGCATGAGATATCTGCATGGTTGTATGTGGCAGATGCAACACAGTCACTGTGAAGCACTGATGGTCTTCTGGACTGGCATTCTGAGGCAAGTGAAGACACCTTAGGTACCTCAGATGCACTTGCTAGAAGTCTAGGTATCTCCAACTTCCACAAAAGCCAATGGTTTTCTTTATGCAATTACAGTGAAACTGCTGTACAGAAGCAACTCAGAATAACAAATGCAGCTCCAGTACTGCATGTTATATAAAGGCTTACAGGTATCACAGACTTGTTATGAGCATTCTAAGATAAAGTATGCCAGTGCTAAGGTAAAATGAAAGGTAGGAATATAGATAGAAACAAGAATTCACAATAAACAGCATCAGTTAAATCTAACTAGTAGACTAAATTTTCTCTCCCACCTGGACAATGTCTCTTTCTGCAAACTTTCCTCTTGAAGAAATCCTCACTACATCACCATCCAGTTCTTCCATAGCTTAAAAACAAAACAAAACACAAACAACCAAAATTAATTTATCTATGAGTTCAGCTACACACAAAAACAAGCTTACAGTGAAAAACTTTATCAGTTTACACTCTAGGGCAACAAAACCCACGACTGTAATTTAAGTAATTCTTTAAGATCACTTGAACTATAAAACACATCATGCTTTGTAATTATTTTGCACTTTTTCATGATGGCAATACATACTTTTTGACTTTATTGCCATCTTCACAACAAACAAGACAATGATTAAGTCCTTATCCTTCCAGCTCTCAAACAAACAAGTACATCTGTTTTGGTAAGGCTATTTATACTTTCACAGGTGGAGCAGAGTTCATCTTCAGTGATTATTCTTACAGAAGCTGTCACAGGATACAGCACAAAGAAGTAATAACTTCTATTCATACTGGGAAAGTGATGACTCCTAACGCAAAGAAATGAGGAGTTCTTAAAAAAATAAGTATTAATTTATTGGGTAACTTTTGTACCTTTCCAAGCAGGATCCTGGAAAACTCCATAAAATTTTCCAGATAACCAAAAGCCATTCTAGGTAGAAAGGCATATGTGCTCTCTGGTCAGTGTTGAAATGGATGGACTTGGGATCACAGATTATTGCTCAGCTATTGGATCTGCAACTTTACACTCATTCTTTTAGTATTCACTGTGAAAATCCAACCCCTGCATCACTGAGCTTCTCAGGGGTCTACAACCTGAGATGAGATCACAGAAACAAAAGCATTTAAAAACCTAGCTTTTCCAATGTGTGGTCTAGAAAGCATAAATGATGCTATCAGGAGCCAAACAAGCCAAACAAAAGAGCATATTTGTTCAAAGCAAATATCAGTAGTCCTGTGGGGTACAGTTGATGTTGTTGATGCAAAAAACTGTACATGTGTTCAAATCAGAAAGCTGAATAAGTACTTGAAGGAGAGATCCACTGACTATTTTTTAAATAGCCATGAAGCACATCCTGCTCAGGAAACTCAAAAATAAAAGCAGTATTCAGAGAAGTATCATATTTGCTTATTCTGTTTTTAATGGTCTCTAGACACCCAGCCGTGGCCATGTCAGATATAGAATACTGGGCAAAACAGCCTTCATCTGATCTGTTGTAGTCATCCTCATACCCTTATGTGAAGCTCTGTCAAATATATGTGCTATCTATCTGAGCTCCGTACTTTCAAGAACCTCTCTGTGTGGCTGGGAGATCTAAGAGGCAGTGGTATCTTAGAGAGAAGTAGCTCAGTCTCTCTACAGCAGAACTGAGGCTTGACCTGCATTTGAATTGTAAGGCAGTGTGCCCAAAAACCACACCCTCCCACACCCACACATGCCTTCAGCATCCACATAAGACATAGAATGGTAAAGTTGGAAGGAGACCTCAAGGATCATCTAGTTCCAACCCCCTGCCATAGGCAGGGACACCTCTCACTAGCACAGCTTACTCAAGGCCTCCCCCACCCCGGCCTTGAACCCCTCCAGGGAGGGAGCAGCCACAACCTCCCTGGGCAACCTGTTTCAGTGCCTCACCACCCTCACTGTAAAGAACTTCCTCCTAACATCCAGTCTAAGTCTTCCCTCTGCCAGTTTAAACCCATTGCCCCTTGTCCTGTCATTGCAAGATCTTATAAATAGTCCCTCTCCAGTCTTAGTTTTTCCAGAGAGGGTTTCTGCAGATAGAAAAGTAATTGCTCTGTCCTTGGAACTACAGATTGGGCAGATGAATTTCACTTAGGCAATACACTCAAAGACTGTGGGTCCAAAGGTGGAAACTATCTGCCAAGTACAAAGAGAATCCCGCCTTAAGAATCATAGAATGGTAAGGTTGGAAGGGACAACAGGGAGGACACTCCAAGACAGAGCTCTCCAAAGACAACACTCAGAAGTAAAGACAGAATCTATCTGAGTTAAAGGAAGCCTGAACAAACCCACAGACTGGACAAACAGGGAGAAGGAGAAAAGCAAAGGTGGGGTGAGAAAAAAGTAAGTAATGTGCCACTAAAGTTGTAATTCTCAGGGGTAGAAACAAGGACTGCAAATGTCCCTCATATGCATTTATGAAGATGTATGCCACATGCAACGGGAATAGACATCTAAACAATCTCTTCAAGGAATAAAATACTTAAAATTATTACTAACACACTATTTGCCAAAAAGCATAGGTCAGTCAACCCTCAATAAATCTTAGGCATGTGTGCTCTTTTCCCCTCTTGTTTCCATACTCTTAGAATACTTGTACAAGAATTAGCATGTACAGTTATTGGTGACTATGTCCAATATACATCTCTGGTAGTACTAAGTATATTTCACTTACAAACGCATGCACACTGCCTAATCAGAAGTACTAGAATGAAAAAGAAAGAATGTAGGACTTTGAAGAATAGATGCACAGGCAATATCTGCACTTGACAGTGCAGTGATTGTCATGGTAGGCCTGCGCAGGCCAAAATAGATTTATATGTGTCCTGGCTTGCCCAGGCATGTTTTTATGCTCTCCCTCCTTCTGTTTTGGGGAAAAGCAACCACAGGAAAGAGGACAAAGAACCTGGAGCCACTGAGTCTAAGCACTCTGGCTTTCCCAGACTCATTTGCATCCTGTGGTAAACAAGGTGCACACACTCAGCTTGTGTATGCCTTGTGCAAGGCCTGTGTTCTGCCCTAAAAAGGGTAAAGCAAGCCTATGGCTTCACCTAATATGGTCAAGCTTGGCTAACTGCCATTCTGTTTGGCTGTTCTGTGTCCAAAGGCCCATTAGTCTCAGGCTGTATTGATAAGAGGAGATGAGCGGGTGACACAGCATGCTCTGCCCTTGTATCCATGCTCTGCCCTTGCATTCCTGCTTGCTGCTTGCTACTGCCGTATTGTATCCTGAACTGCCTGGAAGCTGCCTGCCTCGTGTTTACCAGGAACAGGCTCTAAATGCCTGCATGCAATTGGCCTGCACAGCCAGCGTAGTATCTGTGCTGAGACTGCACATCACAAGACATCCTGCCTGCACCTGAAAGCCTCCTGCCAAGAAGGGAAGTCCTGGAGATAACACAGATCATCCAGAGGAGATCAGGACCAGGTCAGAGATTGTCTGCCTCCTTTTCCCAGCCACCTGAAATCTGGGAAGAATCAGAAGTCTCAGCGGGTGACAAGACAGTAATAGAATTCCCTGAAAGCATTTGGGCAGTGTCTGAAGTTGTAGTCAGCCCCACAAGTTGGGAGATATTGTGTGAATAAATATTTAAAGCCTCTTGTAACTCACCATTGCCTTCTGCCATAAGCAGAAAGGAGCTCCTTGAGTCCATCTAGTGGGCAAGAGGAGTATTGACCGCAAGCGGTACACTAACTGCAGCAACCTTCTCTTCCAGTTCAATTGAGCTCAATTTGTTATATATTATTGCTAATTATTTCTAGATCCTGTTATCTGTATAAAGTTGCCATGACCATGTGAAGAATCAATTATTATTAAAATTAGTGGTCGGGGTGGCCAAAGTCCTGAATATTGAATATTAATAAATAATATCAATCTTTGAAAATACCATCTTGCATTAATTAATTACCTTTCCATAACAGTGATACACATGATGGCACTTATAAATTAGTTCAAATAACAAAACCAGCTTAATTACTGCAATAGAGAATGGTGTTCCAGAACATCACATGGAAGTATATGTAAACAATCCTGGAAATTTATCTTCTGCTGTAATATGAGAAGGCTTCGAGGAGACCTTACAGTAGCCTTCCAATATCTGAAGGGGGCCTACAGGAAGGCTGGGGAGGGACTATTTACAAGGTCTTGCAATGACAGGTCTAGGGCCAGTGGGTTTAAACTGGCAGAGGGAAGATTTAGACTAGATGTTAGGCAGAAGTTCTTTCCAGTGAGGGTGGTGAGGCACTGGAACAGGTTGCCCAGGGAGGTTGTGGCTGCTCCCTCCCTGGAGGTGTTCAAGGCCAGGTTGGACGAGGACTTGAGTGACCTGTACTAGTGGGAGGTGTCCCTGCCTATGGCAGGGGGTTGGAACTAGATGATCCTTGAGGTCCCTTCCAACCTTGCCATTCCATGATTCTATGAATTATGGAATGGTAAGGTTGGAAGGGACCTATGAATCATGGAATGGTAAGGCTAGAAGGGTAATTGCAAGACCTTGTAAATAGTCCCTCCCCAGCCTTCCTGTAGGCCCCCTTCAGATATTGGAAGACTCTCTCTAGTGAAACTCACTTTAATCCAGATCATCTCCTCAAATTTTTTAGTCTTCTCAGTATTTTATTACTGCAATAAGAACAGATGATCAATAGTTCCAGTCAAGTGACACTTCACAAGGCAACTAAATATCCACGTTGAAGAAATTCAATATTATCTGATTATACTTAATTTACTGTGTTGTTGGGGGGGGGGTTCCTTCTCATCCTCTGGAGCTCTGTAAATGCTGAGCCCCCATATGGTTCTGTGACTTGAACAGAGAGCCTGAGGGCCTCCACAGCTCCACATGGTAGCTTGTAATCATACTGAGTCATCAATCAATCCAGCTGGAAATGTCAACAGTGCTTACTGCTTGCTCCATCTTATGTTCTTTTAAAGAGCAGTGCTTGTTTGAAAAGCTACATATTACTAAACTGTAAACAAATATGAAAAGAATCCAAGCAAAACACTAGAACACTTACCATCAAACTCTGCTGGTCCTACTCCAACTATAATTATTGACATTGGAAGCCTTGAAGCCTTCAAAAGAATAAAAAGAGGTTTAAAATATTGTGTAATCCCTGCCAATAACATGTGAGATCTGAGGACACTCTGAATAAAAAACTTGCCTAAGTTATGTTTTAAAGAACAATCTGCTTTTTTCACCTACAAATTTGAGTGGTGTAAACTCCTTAAGTGGTACAAAACACCTTGGAAGACAGATGATTATTTTAATTTATAAAGTCTTTGAATAGTATAGGATTGCAATTAAATACAACACTCTATGTTAGGATTGAATACTATATGACAACTAACAAGACAAATTTAGCTTAGAAACTTCTGTAAGCTGGCAAATAATTGCAAACATGTACCTAGTGGCATTCATTGAAATGTGCTTTGCTGTTTCTTGATATTCACCATCTGGTTGGAACTACATATGCCAATTTTTCTTAAGAGAATAAACAAACTATTTGAGCAACATTTATCTTCTATTTCTTCTATGAATGAAATTTTATTCAAGTCAGTCATTCATGCTACAAAGTAAACAAGATATTGATTTGGCTTATGGTAAGGTTTTAATTTTACTTAATCTTTTTCATCCAATGAAACAAGGCAAAAATTACATCTGGCTTTCCCTGACTAAACTCTCTGTAAACCCTTTAAAATTATAAAGACAGTCATAAGTATTGGATTCTCCTGCCCTGATAGTAGCATCAGATATCTGCTTAGTTACAGAAATAATCTGAAACTGCCACTGCTGAGGAGGATAACAACTAAAAAAAACCCATCTACCAAATGTCAGAGTTGAAAATTGTTCTTTTTTTAAAGTATTCTGATGAATTCTGAAAGGTCTACAGCAATTTGGCCAAAAATTATAGATGTACACTTTCTGCTAAATTAAACTCTGCTTCACTGAAGTCTGATGTCAAGTGGTTTCAGAACATACTATTATATTTTGCTTTTGGAATATAAAAAGTGTTTTTCTCCCTCATTTAAAAGATATGCTCATTTTAGATACATTATATCCATTTTCCATTCTTCACCTGTCACAATGTTACATATAAAAGCATCTTTTTAAAGCAGATTTACAGTTAATTACTGTAAACATGCTATTGCAAGCAATGAAAATACTCCATTTTATTTAATGTTCTGCATCTCTGTGCATTCTGTGCTGGATACTATACACTGACTGCAAAATCATCACAAAAGTGTGATGATCACACTTTGTGTGATCACAAAGAATGTAGTCAATCTTTCACCTAAAATTTTGTAGTAGAGTAAAATAATACAAAATAATATAAAATAAAATAATATGGTATAATATGATATGATATAAAATAAAATAAAACAAAATAAAACAAAATAAAATAAAATAAAACAAAACAAAATAAAATAAAATAAAACAAAATAAAACAAAACAAAACAAAACAAAATAAAACAAAATAAAATAAAATAAACCCTTGTTAGTTAAATACTGATATGCTACTGAAGATAACAGTAGAATCCATTTGGCTAGGTTCTGGGCAAAAAGCTTTAAGTGACCCTGCTTGAGCAGCCCTGTTGGCCAAGATGATGTCCAGAGGTCCTTTCCAACATCAACCAGTCTGTGATTCTGTGATTAAGAGTCATACATACAGTGCAATTGTAAGTGAATTACACTGGACTGCATAAATGATAAGAGCAAGCATTAAATATTTCAGAGACGTGAAGGAACATCTTAGAACATATCATAAAGGAAAAAAATCCTTTTAGGAAACTCCTACTCACACAGACACAGTATTATGTAATGCAATGCATATAAAATATCAGGGGAAAGGACAGCATAAAGAGAAAGAGTTAAACTTTTGCATGTAAACTTAAGTGTTGGCATTTCCTGAATGATAGCATAGCCTTTAAATAGCTCAGTAAAATAGAATTTGCCTGACATACATTCTGTAATGACAAAGATGTCTAAAAGCATAATTAGTGTTAAAAATGAAATATACTTTCCCTGAGTTTTATACATATCAAGTTGCATTGAAGATCACTGCTCTTTTTATTATTTTGGATGTCATTAAGACTAATGCTATTGAATCACATTTAATTAGTACTATCTGTGCTTGTACTTCAGGAAGTATCAGGAAAATTAATGCATTTTCATTAAAAGACAAGACAGCAAATATTACCTAATCACCACTCAATCCAACGAAATAAGGCATCTGCTGTATTTCCAGGCTGTTACTGACTAACCTGGAAATGAACTATTATTGGAAGCAAGATTTTTCTGTATGCCTTAGTGGCAAGCCACTTAATCTTACAAGATATCATAGAATCATAGAATGGTAAGGTTGGAAGGGACCTCAAGGATCATCTAGTTCCAACCCCCTGCCATAGGCNTTGTGCCTACCCAGGTGCAGGACCTTACACTTGGCCTTGTTGAATTTCATGAGGTTGGCCTGGCTCCACCTCTCCAGCCTGTCCAGATCCCTCTGGATGGATCCCTGCCCTCTAGCAAGTCAACTGTGCCACACAGCTTGGTGTCATCTGCAAGCTTGCTGAGGGTGCACTGATTCCTCTGTCCATGTCACTGACAAAATATAAATATCAGCCAGCTGGACTTACTGGTCTCTTTCTTATGGACTTTAAACTGACAGATCCTTTTTTTCACCTAAAAGATTCTATGTTCCAAATTTCTAAGTTACACTAGATGGTGAACTTTCAAGCTAAAAGCTTGTTTATCTCCTTTCAAAATGAGTGTCAGTTTGTCTTATTTAAATAATGATAGCTGGAAGAGGAGAGGAAGTAAACTGGTACCTTCAAACATGGTCACAGCTCTGGGTGCAAAGTTACCAGGTGGGCTGTTAAGAGTTCTTATTAACACAGATTTCTGTCTACATGTTGCTGCCTAGACCCTGAGGGCATCTTGCTCTCCAGTGAAAGACAGAACATTTCAGTAATATTTTCATGAGCAACCTACAAAATGGAACAGTACCAAATCTCTAGAGGAGGTAGTGAAAGTGGACTTTCAAAAACAGGCCACTTAACTCTACACTACTCATTCTGACATGATGCTTAATTATTTTAACATAGGCTTTTCACCATTGTGCTATTAACTAGATCCACTGCAGTACATTCAAAACTATCGCCTCTCTGGTAGTTGTTTCTACATGTATTTTCATCTGACATTTCCCAGGGCAAAAAGCAAAATGGAACTTGTTCATAATACAGAATATCACTTACATGCACAATAGTTTTGTGGAGAAAAATACTGAAAGTAATGCAGAAACTAAGAAAGCATTAAGAACTTTCAAAAATCCAGTGGACAATTTGGAAGGGAATCAGATGACGAGTATGCTTATCATTTGGGATGAGAAAGTTTGGGGTAGCTTTTAAAAAGCACAGGGGAACAAAGCTGTTTGCAATTGTTGTTCACTATGAAAAACTGTGTGGTAGGATGTGCAGGAAGGAGGAGGCAAGAAGCAGGAAAAAATACCATAGAAATACAGTGTCAGAAAGAAGAGTACCATTTCACACACAACACAGTCTAATCCAGCTGAGATTCAACTTTTGCTTTCTTTTTGTCTTTGAGAATAATAAACTCCTGCTGTTTGAAAAAAATTAGTTAATTTATGGGGAAAAAAATTAGTGCCCGAGCTATTAGCTGATCTAGTTTATTGCCTAAAATATTAATTCCTAGGAACACATTTCTCTTGAATCTCCATACTTTCAGCAAAACTTACATTCACTATGGATTCTTTTGTCTGAGCCATATCGGAAATAACTCCGTCTGTAACAATGAGAAGAACAAAATACTGGGAGCCATCTTTTACTGAAGCAGCATATCTAAGGGAAGAAAAAAAGACATTCTAAGAGTACAAAAAACCTTTTATGCATATCAATTAATATGAAAATAAGCTGGTTTAAAAAAAACAAAAACAAAAAACAAACAAAAAAAACTCCCAACTTTCCCACTACAATGTAATGCTATTTGCTACCAGAAAGAGCTCCCAAAGTTTGCAATAGGTTGATATTTAGACAGAAGTGGAAGAACTACAAATGCTGGTGACAGGCTTCTGTAACTCTGCAAAACTGAAAAATATTAATGAGAAACAACTGGTGAGAAAAAGGACTCAATTTGCGTCAATGCTTTGATGGTACTTGATTGAGTATTTCAATGTCTGCAATGAATTTAGGATTGACTCCCAAATCCTGAACTGGCCAGCTCAGCTGATACAACCAGTTCTAAAGAAGAAGCAAAAGCCAGGAAGTGTTGATGGGTTGGATTTCCAGTTAACATGGCTAATGCAGACAGTGAATGACACATATATGGAATTCAGCTGTCATAAGGATTGGCATATTTCATTACAGTCTGAAAACTGCTGCTGGAGGGATCCTGTCAAAGGAATCATTAAAAGGAGATACATAGTTCCTAAAGACAGTCAATGGGGTATACAGGTGCATAATGTGAATGGTCTGATTTGAAGATGGAATAACTAATCCTAATAATAAATAACTGAAATTAAATCCCTAGGCACGTTGGGGTGCACGGAAAATTATTTGCAACATCAAATTTGCAATTTTTCATTGGACTATAGAACTAACAACAGCATGAGCAGATAGCAAATAAATACTTCTTGCTACAAGAATCAACTATTTTGCAAGCTCATAAATAATACATTAACAGTATAATGTTTCACACACCTCTATTGCTTTATTTTATAAACATTAGTTCTTTCTCTGTATCTATAAATGAAGTTAAATTTATTCAGGTAGTTACTCAGCTAAATTATCCAAGCCATATCACTTTTCCTATAGCACTGCATGGAGGTTTACTCTAAGCAATATATTGCCTGTCAAAATAAGGCAACATTATCCTTCTTGAGAATCTTCTACAAACACAAGAAGAGTTTTACTTTGAGAAGTTACATGAGGTGCTGCATAACACAATACTGTGGCTCCTTAGCATTGGCTGGCAGCATCAGCTGGGAATTGCTGCCAGAGAGGGCCCTGGAAATTCTGCTCATGTTTTGGACATTTTGAAACTAAAAGGACTACATGTGTCTAATTTTTTTTTTGTTTTAATTGAGTTATCTTTTCTATGAAGCAAAATTCCATGCTCAAAAGGGCAAAAAAGAAACAGGGCAGAGTGATCTCACAAAAAATTTCTTTCATTATGGTTTCTCCCAACATGGAGTGGATCAACTAGATCACTTGTATTTCTTCTTAACTGGACATTAAATTCTTCATAATACTAGCACATGATCTTCAGACCTACTCAAAAGGTACAAGCATGTTAGACTAAATAAACAGAAGAACTCTAAACACCATTTTCAACGTTTAGCATCATGCAATTGTTAGCCTTTTATATGTGAAAGTTGTACTGACAAGAAGATGCTTCTGCAAAGTATCTGTTCCAATGCTTACCTGGCTACATGATTAATTACAGGGGCAAAGTTTGTTGGTCCATAAAGCTGTACTGATTTTAGACTCCTGTAATATGCCTCCATTACACCATCAATTCCATGGCAGTATGGATTTTGAGGGTTTCCATTCTAATGAAAATAAAAAGATGATTAATTACTAAAAGTAATTATGAAGCAAAAGTGATATAGGTTAGGGTACACTACCTAGTGTGCATTTCTAAATAGAAAAGACCTAAACATTCTAGAATCTATTAATAGAGTTTACTACAAATGCCCAATTTATGTGCCCTGGCTGGTTGTGAGTGTTAACTGCCTAGGGAGGGAGGTTCTAGCAGCCTCATGTTATATGCAGTTTGAATCACTGGAACTGGTTCCTAGACATAAATACCATCTTAAGTTGAATTAAGCAGCCTTTCTTACATGCAACAGTAATGGGTATTTTCTTGTGGGGATTTAAAGTATGAAACAGAGGGCAGATGTAAAACTGGACTCATGATATTCATACCCTATGTGAGTACAAGGTAAAGTCTAAACCCTTCATTGGAAAACTGATTTTCAATCTGGTATAAACAAATGAAGAAAATAACTTATTCTTTGGGAATGCACTGAAATGGTTGAACCAGGGAAATCTTTCATTAGGCATTTTACTACCTATGTCCATAATGCCTCTATAATGAGGATACCTATTTACAGATGACAACACAAACACAAACTAAATCCCAGAATAATGACCCACATAAGGCCATGAAAATGATCCATGTAATTCTTCAAAACCTTCCAAATCACCTTACTCTACTTTATATGCCAACATCTCATTGGCTTAATGTGCCAGTATTGCATTGTGAGGCAGAGTATACCTTCCTGAGAATCTAGGAAAGAAAAGGGTTTTTTTTGACAGAATCAGTCTAGAATGTTAACACAGTGCTCAACACACTGCTTTAGCATTAAATGGGAGACACTTAAGTATGTTTATACACGGAGGAAGGAAAAAAGACCATTTTTTTTCTTTGTAAAACTCTGTGATGCCTCATGAATTAACTGAATTAATTTTAGAAACAGCTTTTAAAACTCCAAGTAGCTAAGAATAAATCTGCTGTTTTAATAGCCTCAAAGTGTGTGTGTATATATATACGTGAGTATGAGCTTGCTACACAGAAGTCCAAAGAAAGTCTATGATGACACCAAGCTGTGTGGTGCAGCAGACACACTGGAGGGAAGGGATCCATCCAGAGGGACCTGGACAGGCTGGAGAGGTGGCCACAAGCCAACCTTATGAGGTTCAACAAGACCAAGTGCAAGGTCCTGCAGTTGGATCAAGGCAATCCCAAGCACAAATCCAGGCTGGGCAGTGACTGGCTGCAGAGCAGCCCTGAGGAGAGGGACTTGGGGGTGCTGGTGGACAAGAAGTTCAACATGAGCCAGCAGTGTGCACTTGCAGCCCAGAAAGCCAACCAGAGCCTGGGCTGCATCAGGAGAAGTGTGGCCAGCAGGTCAAGGGAGGTGATTCTCCCCCTCTGCTCCACTCTGGTGAGACCCCACCTGGAGTACTGCATCCAGTTCTGGAGCCACTATTACGAGAGAGATATGGACGTGCTGGAGCGTGTCCAGAGAAGGGCCATGAGGATGATCCTGTCCTTTGAGGACAGACTGAAAGAGTTGGGGCTGTTCAGTCTGAAGGAAGCTCCCAGGCGACCTTCTTGTGGCCTTCCAGTATCTGAAAGGGGCCTACAAAAAAGTTGGGGAAGGACTTTTTAGGCTATCAGGGAGTGACAGGACTAGGGGGAATGGAGCAAAGCTGGAGGTGGGGAGATTCAGACTGGAGGTGAGGAAGTTCTTCAGCATGAGAGTGGTGAGAGCCTGGAATGGGTTGCCCAGGGAGGTGGTTGAGGCCTCATCCCTGGAGGTGTTTAAGGCCAGGCTGGATGAGGCTCTGGCCAGCCTGATCTAGGGTAGGGTGTCCCTGCCCATGGCAGGGGAGTTGAAACTAGATGATCCTTGTGGTCCTTTCCAAGCCTGACTGATTCTAGGATTCAAATTAATTATCTGTAATTGCACCTACTTTAAATTACTGCCCATGTGATAAATGTCTTTTCCTAATAATACAATGTGTGGCATTGTTTTCCAGCACAGGCTAACAGAAGAAATACAATCATCAGTCTTCTGCTATGTCTTTGCTGCTATCTAATTAAAAATCACCTGACATATCTATACTTGTAATTCTGACAAAAACCTCAAAATATGCAAGCAGATATCCACAGTAATCAAAAGCATAAATTATAAACACATCAATCTTTCTGTTAGACTTTCAGTTTATAATTTATCTGGCACATGGCCCAGTCTTTAAGTTGTTGTTGTCACCTCATCTTCTAGTCCAGTTAGTTATATCTATGTCTCTAAACTAGCAGCCTGTAAAAGATAAAGAGATTCCAAAAAAAGAGAGATAACAGTAACAATAAATAATAATGGGTCATGATTCACTTGCTTCTCAAAATAGATAAGCTTCAATTTGAAGTCTTTCAAGTACCTGTTCCTCATGCTGCTACATGCTCAAGTTAAAGATTATTTTTCTTTATTACTACTTTTGGCCTACAGGGACTTATTGGGTCTGAGTCTTTCTCAGTAAATTCACTATGATGAAAAATGTCAAAATATTTTCTTTGATAGAAGAATGATCACATTCTCTGTTCTTCACTTGCCTTCTAATTGCTTAAGACGACAAACCTAACTCCCAAAATGTTGTTGTAGTGAAGAAATTAAAACAATAAATAAATATTTACTTACCAGTGCAAATTCATGTGATACTCTTCCATCTGGAGGCAGTCTAGCTCCAAAACCTAGAGCTGGAAACATTTTATCACTATCATAGTCCTGAATTATTTCACCTACTGCCTTCAGTGCCATGCCGTAAGCGTTCAGCTGGTAGGGATTCATGTAGTGCAGTGAAGTAGGTTGTGAAGGGTTACCTGTTGAAGCAAGGACCATATTGACTCTAAAACTGAATTATTTCGAAATTTTCTCTCTTAAAAATGACATTTAATAAAGCAGAAATTGAAAAGACCATTGTACTCATGAAAACTTCCCTGCTTTGCTCCATCAGGAATAGTGTGGCCAGCAGGAGCAGGGAGGTCATTCTCCCCCTGTACTCTGCACTGGTTAGGCCACACCTTGAGTACTGTGTCCAGTTCTGGGCTCCTCAATTTAAGAGGGACATTGAGGTGCTTGAACGTGTCCAGAGAAGGGCAACGAGGCTGGGGAGAGGCCTCGAGCACAAGCCCTATGAGGAGAGGCTGAGGGAGCTGGGATTGTTTAGCCTGGGGAAGAGGAGGCTCAGGAGAGACCTTATTGCTGTCTACAACTACCTGAAGGGTGGTTGTGGCCAGCAGGAGGTTGCTTTCTTCTCTCAGGCAATCAGCACCAGAACAAGAGGACACAGTCTCAAGCTGTGCCAGGGGAAGTTTAGGCTCGAGGTGAGGAGAAAGTTCTTCACTGAGAGAGTCATTCCCCACTGGAATGGGCTGCCCAGGGAGGTGGTGGAGTCACCGTCCCTGGAGGTGTTCAAGGTACGTTTGGACGTGGCACTTGGTGCCATGGTCTAGTCTTGAGGTCTGTGGTAATGGGTTGGACTTGATGATCTTTGAGGTCTCCTCCAACCTTGCTTATACTGTGATACTTCAGCCTCGCTTCCTCTGAAACTCCTTTCTTTTGCCCCTCTCAACACGGTCTGCTAAGTTAGCCAGAAACATTAATGAAAAGTACACAGATCCTAGCAAACTGTTAATACTTACTCAATTTCATATGCTGTAGATTTTTCAGGTTTTATTTGCTATCTTTGCCCTGCTTTTTTGGATAAGAATTGGCCTCTAGTCTGCTGCTCAGCAAAATGGAATCCTGATTCCAGGTGGTGTCAGGCATACTGATGGTCAATAACACCATAGAAGCTAAGCAGATTACTGATACACACACACACTTGTACACTTTAAACTGAACAAAGCACATACAAACACAATACATTTCTTTCTATTCTTACCATTTGAGGCTGTGAAATCAATAGCTACTGTGAAATTGATTTGGGTTCTGCAGAAAAAGCAAACAGAAATCCTATTAATAGTTTTAGTGTTATCCAGAAAAACAAACAGAAAAACATTGTTTGTGGACAAACTGTAGGACACTGACTTTGTAATACAGGAAGTAAACACTAAAAATACTCTTTTATATGGTTTTAGCCAAGAGCTACACAACACTATTTTATCAACACAGGGAAAACAGGGATATATAAGAAGTATCAGTAAGAACAAACTGTTGTGCTAAAAAGTTACATTATTTGTCTGCAGAATGTACATAATTAGGTTTATTAACTTGTATTTGACATCTCAGCAAGAAATGTCATAAACCACCCTAAAAAGATCACATACACACCCACTTTATTCTTTTCTTTACAAATTTACATATAAAGCTTAATTCCCTAGTTCCTTACACACTCTTCTTGCAGAGATGAGTTTTGAATAACGAGTAAGACGGTTGCAGCATACATGTACAACACACTTCAAAGAACAAATAGTTAGGTGAGAGGAAAAACTCTCTTCATGCATTTGTGTATACATATATATATATATATATATATATACACACACACATACATACACACACACACACACACATGTATACACATATACATACATATATATACACACACACATATACACAGTGAGGGTGGTGAGGCACTGGCACAGGTTTCCCAGGGAGGTTGTGGCTGCTCCCTCCCTGGAGGTGTTCAAGGCCAGGTTGGAGGAGGCCTTGAGTGACCTGTACTAGTGGGAGGTGTCCCTGCCTATGGCAGGGGGTTGGAACTAGATGATCCTTGAGGTCTCCTTCCAACCTTACCATTCTATGATGCTATATACACACACACACGTACATATATACATACAAATATACACATACACACACACACACACATATACATATCTACATACATGTACAGGCACACACACATATATATACATACATACGTAGGCACACACACATATGCATATATAGGCACACACACATATACACACATAGGCACACATACATATACATACATACATATATATGCACACACACATATAGAATCATAGAATGGTTAGGTTGGAAGGAGACCTCAAAGATCATCTAGTTCCAACCCCCTGCCATAGGCAGGGACACCTCCCACTAGCACAGCTTACTCAAGGCCTCGTCCAACCTGGCCTTGTATATATACACACACACACACATATAGACTTCACTCAATCAAATTTTGGGTAAACATGGATGGATGAACACTATCTGCTTTTTGTAAAAGTTCACAACAAGAATGTTCCTAAGTAAGGTAACAACAACCCTAATAAGTGTAACCCGAGACCAGAAGACTTGCACAAAACAGAAGGGCTCCACAATGGACTGACCACAACTGTTCATATGAAAAACTCTCCCAGCTAAGTTGCTGTCTTAGCTGTTACAGTGATTCAAACCAGGCATAACGAGCCACACCAACCACTGAAGTAAGACTCAGAAACACAGCTCAGAGCACTGTGATCAGTGGCACAGAGTCTAGTCAGAGGCCTGTATCTAGTGGTGTCTTATTCAATATCTTCATCAACAAGCTGGTGAAGGGACAAAATGTACTCTCAGTAAGTCTGATGATGATACAAAACTAGGAGAAGTGGCTGGCACACCAGAAGTCTGTGCTGCCTTTAGGTGAGACTTGGACAGGTACGAAGTTCAACATGGGCCAGTGTACAGTCCTGCATGTGGGGAAGAAAAACCCCATGAACGAGAACAGGTTAGGGGTTGAGCTGCTGGAAAGCAGCTCGGCAAACAACCTGGGAATCCTTGGCCACAAGAGCACACTGCTCTCTATGAAGGCCAACAGTATCCTTGGGGGCATTAAGATTGTGGTCAGCAGGTCAAGGGAGGCTCTTCTCCCCTTCTACTGTGCCCCAGTGAGACCACATCTGGAGAACTGTGTTCAGTTCTGGGTTCCTCAGTTCAAGAGAGACAGGAAACTACTGGAGAGAGTCTAACAGAGGGATACAAAAATGATGAGGGTACTGCAGCATCTCTCTTATGAGGAGCCTGGTTAAGAACAGACTGAGAGGAGATGTTTTACTAATGCTTATAAACATCTAAATGGCAGGCTTCAAGAGCATGGGGCCAGACTCTTTTCAGTGGTGGCCAGGAATAGGACAAGAAACAACTGACACAGAACTTTACTGTGAGGGTCACAGAACACTAGACCCAGCTGCTCAGAGAGGTTGTGGAGTCTCCTCCTCTGGAAACTTTCAAAATCTACTTGGATGCATTCCTGCAAAACTTGATCCAGGCAAACCTGCTTTAGCATGGGGGTTGGACTAGATCATCTGCAGAGGTTCCTTTCTCAACCCTTACCATTCTATAAGTCTGCCTGGCAGTCACTGGACCAGATCCTAACCTGTAGCTGTGGTTTGCCTTCCCAACCTGAGCACTTCTTGATGATCTAGACTAGTGTAGGAGGGCTCTGCAGAGGGACCTGGACAAGCTGGATAGGTGGGCAGAAGCCAGTGAGATGNAGAGAGAGTGATTGGCATTGGAATGGGCTGCCCAGGGAGGTGGTGGAGTTGTCGTCCCTGGAGGTATTCAAGAAAAGAGTGGATGAGGCACTTAGTGCCATGGTCTAGTTGCTTGGCTAGGGCTGGGTGCTAGGTTGGACTGGATGATCTTGGATGTCTCTTCCAACCTGGTCGATTCTATGATTAATAGAGCAACATCTCTGGGCCTGCCCTTCTTGCCTTGCCCATGTGGTGTACAACTGGGAGCTAGCTAGTGAGAGATTGCCAGCCATGCTATCAACCCCACTCCCAGCTCCCCAGCCATTCTGAGGAGTGATACTTGCTCCTTGACACAGCCCCTTACCTTCAGTAATATATCCCACTACTTACATGTCACAATAATGGTCCTATACAACTCCCTGAGAAGGCCATCTACAGCCCCTTGTGTATATCATATGACACTCTAAGATCAAACAATCATATCTGAAATATTGCAGCTCTGAGTCCTATCCAAACAAGAAAATGTTGAGCCACCAAAGAATGGGCAAATGAGCAAGCCAAATCACAAATTTCTCAAAGGATATTGAATAAGAACTTCCAAGAGAACTATTTCCAACCATGTTAAAAACCTAACAAAGGATTCCCATTTTTTAGTACTGTGCATAAAATATTCTTGTCATGTTTAATCTCAAGTAAAAAGATGCAGTGTTTTGAGATACATAAACTAAATTAATCCATGGTGAAAAAACAGATTTTTCTTTGCACAGCAGAGACTTTGGATTTTCTAACTTGAAAATGTAACTGTTTGGGAGAACTGAACCAAAAAGGCTGAAATTCCTTGGCAGAGGAGAAAAAAAAAAATTACATTCTGCAGCAGCCTGTGGGTTAGGGTCAACAGTTTGGAGTACATCTTATCAATGATCTACAAGCTATCAGTTCAGTAAGGGATAACCTCAAGTTTTATTTTTTCACAACTTTGAATGCAATGGCAGTCAAGCTAGCTTACTGACAGTTTCTCTATTAACTAATAATTATGATTGGGGGTATCAATTAACTTAATGAATTTAAATGGTGGATATTTTAGGAATAAATCTTAAGCACATTCTCATCTGTTGGATTATCACTGTTGGGAACAAAGGTCAAGTCCTGCATTGCAACCACCAAAACACAACACAGACTTTTTTCAGTTCAGCTGAAGCCTGGTTGAAGGTTTCTTAAGAAATTTTTTCTACCCAGATAATCAATGCTCTAAAATAATGTGGAATGTATATTCAGACCATTCACCTCAAAAATCCATATTAAGTGCCTAGCAACGTCTAACAAATTATTGCCAATTATCTTTGAGATTAATTGGCAGGGAACTTAAGAGCCAGGAATTTCTGAGATTTGATCCTATTTCCAGGCATATTCTAGGGTAAGCCATTTGATACTTCTGTCTCTACTTCCCTTTTGGGAAAATGACAATAAATGAGAAACTGAACATGGTATAAATTTTCCATAATTAGTATTGAAAAATGCCTTTGAAGGAGAAAAGCGCTAAATAAAATATTAAACACATCAAAGGTCAGTGTAATTAGAGAAAATAAAAAGGCATTTTACACTAATTAAATAGTATATAGTTAATTCTCTTTTGATTAATCCAATTTTCACTGGCTGATCAGATGTCATTACTCAGTCTTTTAGTACTAACACCGATTCCAACATTAAAAGTGAAGTTCCATAACTCAACTTACATCAATAATCATCTGCAGGTTTTATTTAGGGAAGTACAGCTTCTAAAATGAGGAAAAAATACAATCTCTTTACAGATACTACTTAGAGTCATCATATGCAAAGTACAGAAAAAAAATAATAGTGAAGCACAATGAGACTGTGAAAACAAGAAAGGTTTTGTTGCCAATCACATACCCGCCTTTAATATAGTCAAGGAATGAAACTTCTGTTTCAATTAGGAAGGAAAGCAATGTTACCTGAAAGCAAATAAAAGACAGTCAGACATGAATTGTCATTTCCCAGTTGAACAAGTAGAGACATAAGCACAATGTGTTTGGAGTTCTGCTCTTAAGATGCAACATCCACAATATTGGTGAAAACAGTATTTAAAGAAAAGAAAAGAAGAAATAAAAGAAACAATTTCAACAGGCACATCTTGAAAGGGAAGAGACAAATCTGGAAGTCTACTGCAATTGCTGAGGTTGCTTTTTGTTTGGGGTTTTTTTTTTTTTTTTGGCTGGGTTTTTGTTTCATTTTCTGTGGTGGTGGTGTTTTTTGTTTGGTTGGTTGTTGTTGGGGTGGTTTTATTGTTTGCTTGAGTTTCTGGTTGGTTTTGGGGGCTTTGTGTGTGTTTTTCTTGTTCTGATTTGGGTTTTTTTTAAGGGGGTCTTGTGTGGGGTTTTTTTTTTTGTTGTTGCCTTGTTTTGTTTTGTTTGTTTGTTTTGGTTTTGATTGTTTTTCTCTCTCTAATAAAACAAGAATGGAAGATTGTATTACAGGGCAGGTTACCATATGCATGTCTTCTGATCACTGTGCACTACATCTATAGCCAAATGGCAGAGGGCAGCAGATTATGCATCTATTCAGTGAGTACTTCAACACAGTTTGAAGAACTCAGTTACAATTATTCATGTCATTTCTCATTTCACATTAATAGTAGAATGAAGTATGGATACAAACCAGAATGCAGAAATTTAGTAAATTCTACATACATTGACCTAAAAAAAGTTTAAAGTGGAATATATAAAAAAAATTGCAAAGACAAATTTCTTTAGTCCCAGTTTTTATCATTCAGAAATTATATAGGTCCAAAAACCAGTGTTAGTGGCATTTCCAGCACTGGAGTCAGAGAAGCATAAATACAGGTGTAAAAAAATCCAGCATTTAAGTTCTTCATACATCAGACAACATTTATGAAGCAAAGAATTCAAATCAACTTTATTCACAAAGTGACACAAAACTCTCACAACAAGAGGTGAAAGCAAATTTATTGATGACACATAGAATATAAATGGGATGAAAATTTGACTCCAACTACAGCAAAATATAAAAGTTGAGAATATTCCTATGTTGTAAATTTGGAAAGTTTAAAATTATCCAACTACCCTTCTCCTTGAGAACAAAGTTCTACCAGTCTAGCAGCAACACAGTCACATAACACTATGACAGGACAAGGGGCAATGGGTTTAAACTGGCAGAGGGAAGATTTAGACTGGATGTCAGGAGGAAGTTCTTTACAGTGAGGGTGGTGAGGCACTGAAACAGGTTGCCCAGGGAGGTTGTGGCTGCTCCCTCCCTGAAGGTGTTGAAGGCCAGGTTGGACGAGGCCTTGAGGAACCTGTGCTAGTGGGGGGGGTCCCTGCCTATGGCAGGGGGTTGGAACTAGATGATCCTTGAGGTCTCCTTCCAACCTTACCATTCTATGATTCTATAACACTGAAATGTCTATGCATCTTCCCATTGGAACAGCTATTTTAATGCTTCATCTGTTACTACAGTTGGTCACTTTGCTGCTAATTAAGTTCAGTACATGTTTCCAGAGACTCTGATTCAATGGTATGGTAAAAGGAAACAGACACCAGCTTCCCAAAGTGTCCAAAGTGTTTACTTCCACATTTACTTTACAGTGAATTTTAGATTTCACTGCTTCACTTTATTCAAAACTAATCATCTACTCTGAAATGTTTCTGCTAAGAATATAGTTTGTCTGAATGTAAACTGACCCCTTAAGTAATAATGAATTGACATGGCTACTGTATGCATATAGCCCTTAAAAGTAGCCATGAGAGAGCAGTCAATGATCTGTATTGATTTTAAAGTTCTCTAGAAGCCAGCTTCCAGTTTTGGCATCTGGTTTGAAAATTTTTATATCTGTGGGATAAAGAATATTTCGTCTGGAAGGCAGGGATAAGAAATACAAAACTGCAGGCAAACACATAGGAGAGTGAAAATTTAGAGTAGTATAAGGGAAGCAAATAAGAAAGGGCAAAAGGGGGCAAAGAGGACTTGGTAAATTACAAACCCAGCAGCAGAGAACACTGGTAGAGAAGGAAAGAGGAAAGGAAATGTCTGGGTTTTGGAAGATCCATGTAATTGGGGCAAAGGATAACAAGACAGTTGGTTTTGTCTGTTCAAATAAGAATTAAATTATTTAAAAACAAAATCAACTGGAAAATTGAACAAGTAAACAAATTTTTTGCTCTTCTGCACCCTGCACCAGTTTTCATACTTACGGTTTTGAGTACATTTATTTTTAGTATTGATTTAAACCAACAACTTTTTCTACCTTTTTTACTCCCTAGATTAGCAAAGTAGAACTTTATTTTAACATGCTGAATTGTAGTAAAAGGAACATTAGCAAAAAAAAAATTTTTTTAAGCTAACAAATAGGACCCTGTATGGTACATTTACATAAGCTGCTTCTGACTATTTTTTACAATTTAAAGCAGACACACAAAATATTTATTTTCCTCCTTATGAGCAGACTTATACAAGAATGTCAGAATGACAAAACATTCCTTCCAGGCTACAGTTCAGAGTGAAAGTAGCCCTACTCACTTCAGTGACACTGTTCATGTGGAAAAAACCCACATGCTGCATGTGTTCTCAAAAAATGCTGTCTTACATCTGATTATCTTTTACAATATAAGTTCTTTTATTAAAAAATGAAGATAAATATTGCAGAATTGAACATCATGGATGCCAGAACACCAAAGCTGAAAAAAGTGCTGAAGGGAACTATTTGCATTGCTAGCAAAGGGTTCACAAAACAGTATACAAAATATGAACAGACAAAAAGCACATTAAACTCTCATCCCAAACAGATCCCTAACAGATCTTTCAAAATAAATACACAAAAATCTGTTGATAATAATTCATGTGGACTCTTGGTCAACATTATGATAAGCATTATCATGATAAGCATATTTACTGTTAATGTGTCATGATAATCATACTAGCTTCTCCTGATACTAGCTAAGCAGTTAAATGCAATACGAAAATTTACTTTATAAAGTGCAGATAAAAATTAATAGCACTCAGTTCAATAATTTCAAGAATTAGACTGAAATTTTGGTGTAACTCACTCTGGAAGTCATTGGCAACTTAAGCAGCACACCTTGACAGAGCTTTTATCAGACTCTTCAAAAAAATTAATCTGAAAATAAATGCTGTTGTAAAATAGTTCATTGCTGTGACATTCACAGAAGATTCTGTTCTAATACCGCTAAATTACAAGTAAGCTCCACTCTGTTTCAAGAGAAAATAAAAGCATCTGGTAACATAAAATATATTTACTTACTGTTCCAGAATTAACATACTTTTTCTTTTTTCCTTTTTTCTTTGGATTTATTACCTAGAAACACAGATACAAATATTAGAGCAGTAAGATTTATGATTTAACATATAGAAGAGTGTTAGATACTGTCAATGCAGAAAGGAGTCTGATTTCAGTGGATTCTAAATTTCTTCAGCCTACTGTTTACTGATGTACCTCACTGCTGGGATATATCCGCATTTGAAAACTGATGCATTTTTCTTCAAGGTACCTGCCAAGCAAGCCAGTGCTGTTATTTGCATTTGACAAACAGGGGACTGAGGAAACAGGTGAGAGTGTTCATCAGATCTGAGTGCCCAGTGGAACACTTTGAATTTTCACGAGACTCTGCATTTTTCTGCAATCCTGATTCTAGTGTTCCAGTGCATTGTCACCACTTCATCTCACAGGGCATCTTCTTCATATTCCACTTACTCTGTTTCCATCTTCTGCCCAGGATTATCTGAGAAACAGGAGAGCTGTTTCTCCTGGTTTCTTTATTTGCTGCAATGACAGGATCTGCCTGTACAGGTGTGGAGGCTCAATCCACTCCCCATAAACAAGAATCTTGATGGAAATGGACTACAAAGAATGAAACAGTTTTCTTCAAATGTCTTGAAACCACACCTAAAACATTTCTTACTGTAACCACCAATAAAAGTGTTTTACCTTCTGAATACCTATCCATTCAAAAGGTAATTGTCAGATTCCTCACATTAGTATCTACTCTTGATTTTTTGTCTTTGTTTCTCCCCCCTCAAATTGGATGTGGAATTGGAAGTAAAACATTATTTTGTTAATTAGATTGATCAATCTCCTGTATTACTAGGAATCTCAAATCCTTACAGCTTACTGCCAAGTTTTACTGTAAATTACTCACAGATGTTCTGTGAATGACAAGGAATTAGAACATTCCCAACTGAAATCTTAGTCACTTAACAGTTATAAAATATTTATCATAGAATGGTTTGGGTTGGAAGAGACTTTTAAAGGTCATCTAGTCCAACTTACCCACAAATAGCAGGGACATCAACTGGATCGAGTCTCTCTCAGCCCTGTCCAACCTGACCTTGAATGTTTCCAGAGAAGGCTCATCTACCACTTCTCCGGGCAAACTGTCCCAGTGTTTTACCACCCTCAATTATGAAAAAAAAAACCATCCTTTTATCTAGTCTAAATTTACTTTTTTAGTATAAAATCATTACCATTTGTCCTGTCACAACAGACCCTGCTAAAAAGATCAGAGAATCACAGAATGTTAGGGGGTTAGAAGGAACCTCAAAAGCTCATCCAGTCCAACCCCCTGCCAGAGCAGGATCTCCTATACCAGATCACACAGGAACACATCCAGGCGGGTTTTGAGTATCTCCAGAGAGGGAGACTCCANAAGCTCAACATGAGCCTGCAGTGTGCGCATGCAGCCCAGACAGCAACCGAGTGCTGGGCTGCATCAAAAGCAGTGTGCCAGCAGGGCAAGGGAGAGGATTCTCCCCCTTTGCTCTTGTCAGACTCCATCTGGAGTACTGTGTGCAGTTCTGGAGCCCCCAGCACAGGAAGGACATGGAACTGTTGGAGCAGGTCCAGAGGAGGGCCACTAAGATGATCAGAGGGCTGGAGCAGCGCTGCTATGAGGACAGGCTGAGAGAGTTGGGGCCCTGCAGTCTGGAGAAGAGAAGGCTTCCAGGAGACCTTATAGTAGCCTTCCAGCATCTGAAGGATACCATTCTATGTCTGGGGTTGTTCTTTCCCAGGTGCAAGACTCTACACTTGCTCTTGGTGAATTTCATTAAATTTCTCCCTGCCAACTCTCCAGCCTGTCCAAGCCTTGATGAATGGCCTAGACTGCCTCTAACGTTAGCTTTTCCTCTACCTCTTTTTTATAGACCCTCCTTAAAGTACTGAAAGGCTGCAACTAAGGTCTCTTCAGAGTCTTCAATTTTCCAGGCTGAATAATCCAGACTCTCTCAGTCTTTCTTCATAGGAGAGATGTTTCATCCCTCTGATAACTTATGTGGCTTTCTTCTCCACCTGCTCCTACATGTCCACGTCTTTCTTGTACTAAGTTCTTTGGTACTGCTTTACTACTACTTCCAGAGAAGTAGTAAAGCAGTACCAAAGTACAGAGGATTGTAACGTGGAGAGGAAAACATGAGAGGATCAGGAAATGTACGTTATTGCTGGGATAAGATTTTGATACAGTATTTAAGACACTGCAAAATTACTTAAGATAAAAATATTCCTGGCAAGGTAGGAGTAACATTAGCAACACAAGAAGAGGTCATTTTCACTTGCCACAGCAATCTGTGCTGTAACATTATCCATAGGAAACTACTGTAAATTACAGTAACTCTGGAGTTGATCTTGGGTCTAAATAAGACAAAAGAACCCCACAGTTTTTAGTTATCTTTGTTCTCCTTTGCATAGCAGCACCTTTGCTCATCTCAAAAAAGTGAAGCACATATTTGGAGCACTCTCTCTCCTTCCTTGTATTACTGCCTGCCTAAACCATACATGTGTTCACCTATATCAGGAAAACAAAATGTTACAAAATACCAAAGTTTAATGGCATTAGTCCAAGACCAATTAAAGGATGACTTAAGGAATGAGAAAGGTCTGCACACCATACAGAAAAAAGCCCAAGCTATAGCCACATAGGCTTGTCTTCTCATTATTATAAAGAATTTTTACATGAAGAGTCAAAACCACACCAGTTCTGAGGGACACCACACAAGCAAACAGCATGACCTTGCTATTAATGGTGCAAAATCCAGATGCTGACCTAAAACCTTAAAAAATGCATATCTAACACTTTGAAAAATGTATCAAGTATTTACTCTGAGGGACAAAAGTGGTCTTGAAGTTAAACTGTCTAACCTAGTTGTCTTTAAATACCTTTATGAAGCAGCACTTTTATATTCTCTGGTCTTCCTTATATAAAGAGGAACGTGAAATAATTCTGAAGCTTGATTTTGACAAACACTTTGCAGATTTGACCAGTTTGCCATGAAAACTTTGGAAGTGTTCTCATTTATTTCCTGAAAGTGAGGAAATACTTGCCTCATACACGTTGAACTGAGACTGTCCTCTTGACAGCTCTCTGTAACTTGTTGTGAATTCCCCAATGAAGTCATGGCTGTGAAAAAAAGAAATAAAGTTTCAGAGCAAATGGACAACATTTACTAATTTAAACATGTGTTACATCTATTTGTGAAAAAGAGAAGCAGTCAATATGCACTGACACCTGAGAAAGGAGCAATGGCAAATGATATAATTTACATTAAAAAAAAGGAATTAAAAGGAAGTATTATTTCTTCCTCTCTTGTGTGTTCACTCTGTTAATAATAAAACCCCTAAAGATGAAAACTATTAGCTTAAACCTTTCTGATGACTCCTTAAATTAGCTGCACAATGAGGAATGAATTGGAATCAGATAGCTAATTTATATTTTAAGCTTACAGAATATTAAAAAAAAAGTGGGGGCTATCAAAGACTATCATCATTTTATCACTGGATGACCACTGGCACCAGAGACTCTGAACTGTATGTGAGATTATATGAGAGAAAGGGAGGCATTAAGTGTGAAAGGACTCAAATCAGAGAAGACCAGCCCCACCAATTTGTGTAACTTGATATTAAGTGGTACTTTTAAGGGGAAGGCCCAAAGCTTATTTCAACTGCTATGCTTTCCCATCTGAGGGGAGAAAAGCAGTCCACTGAAGCTACTCAGCTTAGGACATTAGGCACCGTTAGAAATTACATCTTAACCTAACGCTAAAGCAATTATTATAATGTTGCTTCTTTTTAACTTCTGGTTTTGCTCCAGGAATACATTCAACATTCCTCTGCTGTTACCCACATTATCATTATGGTAAACTAGAAGGACAAAGTTTCATGACTTTGTGACTGGCAAAATTTGTTTTGAAGAAATATAGCACACTTCTGATTAATCCATAAAATTAAAAGCAAATCTGAACAATATTGCAATAATAAAACCGGAAACAATCCTTAGCAACGTGAAGTTTCTTCCTTGATTTATTAATTATGAAATGAAAAAAATCCAACCAACCAAAGAACAAATACAAACATCACTTTCTGAAAACAGCATAAATTCAAAGATGTGTAAACCAAACAATTAGAAGATCCAATCACCACACTAATGCACGTGAAATAAGCAAAGCATCCTGTAAGGAAGCCTGAGAAATAGAATACGGTGAAGATATTTCTGATTACTTAGATTCAGAAGGAACCACCTTTCATGAAGCACTCCCTCTTCACTTTGGAGATCAGGAAATTGCTTCTGACAGACAAAGAATGTTCTCTAGAAATGTATTGATTAAATAAATAATTAAAAAAACCCACCATGCACATTGAAATGACCTTTTTAAGCAGAAGAATAGAGGCTATGTAGCATGACTTGTTGAGAAAAACAAAGCACCAATCCCTCCCATTATTAATGGTCACACTTCACCAGATGGATCTCTCTGGACTGAGAATTCAGAAGATTTTTTCTCTCCCTTCTTAACACCAAATATTCCTAGACTTAAAAGACTTTTTTTTCATGAGTGACATGTTAGAACACTGAATCAGAGACTCTCAGCATATAAAAGAGGCCACCTGAACTCCATCTCCCTAATCATTCCACAATGCTTTAAAGTGCTGAAAAATTGCTTTTGGAATGTTACCTTTTTTTTCTTTAAATTATCTAGGAAAAAGACCCAACAGAACCAAATAAAACCAACCAACAAAAAGAAATGGCAATCATCACCAGAAATATGCCAATGAGTAAGGGGAAAAAATACAGTAGTTTAAAAATCAACTATCTACCTGGAGAACGAGGAAAGAAGTATGAAGATGAAGGTCAAGAAATACGTTGAGAGAGCCTGTAATGTGAGATTTACAGTCTCCTGCACCATTTACATTCTCAGATGCAGGTTTTGGTGGCCTCAGCTCAGCATGGTAATATTTACAATTTTAAAATTCAAGAATAAACGTCCAACATTTCTTGTAGGTTCAAGATTAGAGAGACGTGGACGTGCTGGATTGGGTCCAGAGGAGGGCCACAAAGATGATCAGAGGGCTGAAGAACCTCTCCAGGTTGAAAGAATTTGGGTTGTTCAGCCTGGAGAAGAGAAAGCTTTGGAGAGACATTTCAGTATCTGAAGAAGACCCACAGGAAGGTTGGGGAAGGGCTTGTAGTGATAGGTGTGATGAGATATTAATAACCGGTTATGAGTTATTAATATCTCTGAATATTAATTTTTATTATTAATATAAAAAAATTCGGGGAAAAATCCCTCAGATTCTTTGGATTTTCAGTCAACAGGAAATATTTGCACAAAGGATATTTATTAACACAGAATTGAACAGTTTAAACAATCAGAACTTGGAAAAATAGGAACGTTAAACAGGAAAAAATTCTAACTGTGCTGCAGAGGCTTAGCATTAACCCTAGCACATGGTACTCACGATGCCTTGGATCCCAGAGTAAGTTTCTGTGCTGGTTTGAGCTAA